>CAUYQG010075098.1:0-47865 GCA_963574415.1 Tarsius wallacei | reverse complement strand
AAGCTTTTCAGTTTAATGAGCTGTCGCTTATCTATCTTATCTATTATTGCATGGACGTCTGGGGTTTTGATCAGGAATTTGTTGCCTCTTCAGATTCCCATAAGGGTATCTCCTGTGTTTTCTAAGATTCTTATAGTTTGAGGTTTCACGTTTAGGTCTTTGATCCATTTAGAGTTGATTTTTGTGTATGGTGATAGGTAGGGGTCCTGTTTCAATCTTCTGTATGTGGTCAGCCAGTTTTCCCAGCACCATTTACTAAATAGGTTCTACTCTTCCCAGTGGTTGTTGGTGGAGGCTTTGTTGAAGATGAGCTGGCTGAGAAATTGAGGTTTTGCTTCTGGAATCTCTATCCTGTTCCATTGGTGTATATGGCTATTCTTGTACCAATACCAGACAGTTTTGATTATTGTAGCATTATAGTAAAGTTTAAAATCTGGAAGTGTGATACCTTCCACTTTGTTTCTTTTGCTGAAGACTGTTTTGGCTATTCATGGTCATTTATGTTTCCATATGAATTTCTGTATTGTCATTTCCAGATCTGAGAAGAATGATGTTGGTAATTTAATGGGTGTTGCATTGAATCTGTAGATTGTCTTTGGTAGGATAGACATTTTAACAATGTTGATTCTTTTATGTATAAGCATGGATTATTTTTTCCATTTGTTTGTGTCTTCTTTGATTTATTTGAGCATTGTTGTGCAATTTTCGTTGTAAAGGTCTTTCACTTCTCTGGTTAGGAAGATGCTGAGGTATTTCATTTTTTTGTGTGTGACTATTGGGAATGGGAATTGTGGTTTTTATTTGGTTATCTGTCTGCTTGTTGTTGTTGTTTAAGAATACAACTGTCTTTTGCACATTTATTTTGTACCCTGAGATTTGCCAAAGTCCTTTATCAGTGTAAGGAAGTTTTTGACAGATTCTCTGGAATTTTCAAGGCATAGGATCATTTCGTCAGCAAAGATGATAACTTAGCTTTCTTTTTTTCTATTTGGATACCCCTGATTTCCTTCTCTTGTCTAATTGCTTAGCTAGGACAGACAGCAATTGTTTCTTCTTTATGTATTTTATATCATAATTACCTAAAATATGTGATTCCAAAGTCAAATCTACAAAACAGGTTATAGCCAGTGAAGTCTAGCTAATACTCTGTTCAATACTTCTCTCCTGCCTCATAAAGGTTTTTAAACTTTACAATTGATCTTTATGTTTTTGAAATTATGAGATATTAGATGACAGATAGACAGATAAATAGGTATATAGTCAATGCCGCTAATCATCTTTCTTGCTTAAGCAGACCCATTGTATACATGGGTCTTTTAACTAACTTGTTTTATTCACAAAATAATATGCCCTTAGTGGTATTTAGAGATAATTCTAAATATTTTTCCATTGCATGTATGCATCATAGCTAATTCAAATAGGCCCCTATTGGTGAACATTTGGATTTTAACCAACATTTTGCTGAGATAGTTCTGCAATGAATAATTCCTAGAAAGCATCTTTCCATATTTTTCCAGTATAATTTTGGAATAAATTCTTAGAAGTCGTTTATTTGGTCAAAGAATACATACCTTTCTACATATTATCAAATCCCTCTACAAATGAGTTTATTATTTTACATGCCCACCAGAAATACATGAGAGTGCTTATTTTATGTAATCCTACCAGCATTGTGTGTTATAAAATTTTTATTTTTTTACAATCTTATTAATAACAATTGGAAAATTATTGTGTTTGTATTTTGTATTTATCTTTAAAAGTAAGGTTGGAAATTGATTAAAGTGTTTTTCTTTTTCTTTTTTTTTTAACTTCCTACTCATAGCCTCAACTCATTTATAGAATGGGTTTTGTTTATTGTTATTGTTATAGTTATGGTTTTATGTCTTTATGTACTTTTTTGTTTATTGTTATTGTTATAGTTATGGTTTTATGTCTTTATGTACTTTTTTGCCATTTTTATTGTGACAAACAAATAACATAAAATTCACCATCTTAATGCTTTTACAGTTCAGTCTTGTTAAGTGTATTAAAAATATTTCTGTTGTTGAGTTATCATAGTATGTGACACACTCTGGATATTAACCCTTTATCAGATATATAGTTTACAAATATTTCCATATGTTGCCTTTTCACTTTGTTTACTGTATCAAAAACAACAAAACACACTTGATACACAAAAGTTTTGAAACTTGATGTAGTCTCATTTGTCTGTTTTTTTTCTTTTGTTTCCAGTGCTTTTTGTGTCATATATAAGAAAATTTCTAAGTCCAATGCCATGAAATTTTTTCTCTATATTTTTCCCTTTTTAAAATTTATTTTAAAGACGTTGGGTACAATTAAGGATTAGGTAGATAAGTGATTATTGTACAGGTAAAGGTTGGGCCTCCTTTTAGCCCCTACTTCACCTGATTTGAAATCAGGTATTCCTACTGATGTTATATACCTCTCCTTCCCTACCCTGGCAGTGTCCCACTGCTGCCAAAACTTTTCTTAGAACATTATGATAAATGTTCAGGGTCTGCTTATGAGTGAGAACATGAGGTACTCAGTTCTTTGTTTCTGTGATGAATCACTGAGTATTATAGACTCTAAATCCACCCAAGTTGCTGCAAATACCATATTTTATCCTTTTTTATGTCATTGTTTATATGTACCACTTTTTTTTATCCAGTTCACTTTCAACGGGCAGCAGCAGGGTTGGTTCCATGTTATTACTATTGTGAATAGTGCTACAGTAAACATGGGTGTGCAGGTATCTTTCATAATAGAATGATTTGAGTTCCTCTGGGCATATTCCCAAAATGGGGATTGCTGGGCCATATGGAATGTTAATTTTTCAATTCTTTAGTAGTCACCACATTGTTTTCCAACTCTAAATGGATCAAAGACTGAAATGTAAAACCTCAAACTATTAGAATCTTAGAAAACACAGGAGACGCTCTAACAAAAGTTGGAATAGGCAACCAATTTCTGATCAAAACCCCTGACATTCATGCCATAAGAGATAAGATAGACAAGCGGAAGCTCACTAAACTGAAAAGCTTCTGCAAAGCAAAAGAAACTATCAGGGGAGCAGGAAGACAGCCCACAGAATGGGGAAAAATATTTGCCAACTGTTTGTCTGACAAAGGCCTAATATCTAGGATCTACAAGGAACTCAACGTGCTGAAAAGAAAAAACAAAAACAAACAGATCTATTAAAAAGTGGGCAAAATATATGAGTAGACACTTCTCAAAAGAAGACCTACGAGCAGCCAACAGATACAAGAAAAAAATGTTTAGCCTCGCTAATCATCAAAGAAATTCAAATTAAAACCACACTGAGATACCACCTAACTCCAGTCAGGATGGCTATCATCAATAACTCAAAAAACAACAGATGCTGGAGAGAATACAAGGGAAAGGGAATGCTTCTACACTGTCGGTGGAAGTGTAAACTAATATAACTTCTATTTTTTTTCTAGAAGTTTTAAAGTTGTGGATCTTCCACTTAGGTCTTTAATCCATTTTGAATTAAGTTTTATATGATGCAAAATAAGGGACCAACTTCATTCTTTTGTGTATTGTTGTAGTTTTTTCAACACCACTTGTTGAAGAGACTGTCCTTCCCTCCACTGAGTGGTCTGACCAGCAAGTGTGAATCCTACAAACTTGTTCTTTTTTTTTTAGTCAAAATTGATTTGGCTATTTCTGGGCCATTGATAGTCCATCTAAATTTTGAAATATATTTTTGAGATTTGGATAGGGATGGCATTTTATCTGTACATCAGTTTGGGTAGTATAAGCATCTTAGCATATTAGTATTCCAATCCATGAACATGAGATGAGCTCATAGAATAATGAGAACAATACTGGCCTCATGGAATATGTTTGGAAGTGTCGTTTCCTCTCCAAGTTTTTGGAAGAATTTCCGGAGGATTCGTGCTAATTCATTATAAAATGTTTGGTAGTTTCTCCAGTGAAGACATATGGTATTGAGTTTTTCTTTATTGGGAAGGTTTTCATTGCTGATTTCATCTCCCTGCTTGTTATTAGTCTGTTCAGATTTTCTTCCTGAGTTGGTCTTGGTAGGCTATGCATTTTTGGAATTTATTCAATTCTTCTAGGTTATCCAATTTGCTAGGATATAATTGTTACAGTATTCTCTTACTCATATGCCCTTTTTTGTTTCTGCAGCATTGGTTGTAATGTTTCTTCTGGGTTTTCCAATTCAGTGGCATATGGCTATTTATAATAGTTTCCAATGATCTTTTGTATTTCTGTGGTATCAACTGTAATGTCTTCCTTTTTTGTTTTATTTATTTGAGTCTTCTCTCTTTTTTTTTAGTTAGATCTAGCTAATAGTGTATCTATTTTTTCAATAAGTCAACTTTTTGTTTTGTTTATTTTTTCTAATATTTTTTCTCTGTTTCATTTCATTCTGTTCTAATTTTTATTTATTTTTTCCTAATTTTAAGTTTGATTTGCTCTTGTTTTCTAGTTCATGAGGGTCATTATTTGGTTGTTTATGTCAAATTTTCCTACTTTTTGATATAGGCATTCATTCCTAAAATTTTCCTCTTAATGCTGCTTTTTCTGCATTCCATAACTTGTATATCCCATAACAACTTTGGTATTTTGTCTATTTTTATCTGTTTCAAAAATGTTTTGATATTCTTTTTTTAAAATTAAACCAGTGCTCATTCAAAAGCATGTTGCTTAATTTCCAAGTATATGTACCTTTTCCAAAGTTCCTTTTGTTATTGATTTCTAGGGTTTTTTTTTTTATTTGTTTGTTTGGTTGGTTTTTTTTGTCCATTGTGATCTGAGAAGAAACTTGGTATGATACTGAATTTTTTTTAATTTAGTGAGACATATTTTTTTTTTTTTTTGAGTTGGAGTCTCACTCTGTCGCCCAGCTACCTAGATATTCTTTCAAATGCCGAAAGTGGTGTGTTGAAGTCCCCAGCTATTATTGTATCGGGTTTTATCTCTCTCTTTAGGTTGAATAATGTTTGTTTTACATGTCTGGGTTCTCTAGCTTTGGGTGCACATGAGTTTACAGCAGTTGTATCCTCTTGCTGAATTGATCCCTTCTCACATTTTTTTTTTTTTTGACTTTAAGTCTATTTTGTCTGATGTAAATATACCTATTCCTGCAAACTTTTGGTTTTTCTCTGTGTAAGATCTTTTTTCATCTCTTTACTTTCAACCCATGTGTGTCTTTACAGGCAAAGTAAGTTTTTTGGTAGTAAGGGCATAATTTAATCAATTTTTTATTCACTTAACCAGTCTATATATCTTAATTGGAAAATTGAATCTATTTACATTTCAGCTTTTTGTTGGTAAGTGATAATTTAATTCTACTGTTTTGTTATATGTTTTCTATATTATTTGCTATTTTACTGTTCTTTTATGTTTATCTTTGTGATTTGGTAGTTTATTTGTATTATTTGTAACAGTAACATTTGGTTTCTTATTTAGGCATCAGTTCTTCCAGAGAGTTTTATGCTTTTGTGTGTGTCTTTTGATTGTACATATTGTCTTTTTGATTCCAGGTATAGGAATCCCATAAGCATTTGCTTTAGAACCAGTCGAGTGGTGATGAATTGCCTCAATTTTTGTTGTTTAGCAAAAACTTTATTTCTCCTTCATTTCTGAAGGATAGCTTTACTGGTTGTATTACTCCTGACAAGCAAATTTTCTTTTTTCCACCAATTTATATATGTTATCCCATTCTTTTCTTTCCTATAAGATTTCTTCTGAGAAATCTGTTAATCTGGTGGGAATTCTCTTATATGTGGCTTATTACTTATCTCTTGCTTTTTTTATAATTATCTCTTTGTGTTTAACTCTTGACAGTTCAACTGTAATGTGCCTCAAAGAGGACCATTTTAAGTTGGATCTATGTGGGTGTCTTTGAGCTTTCTGCATTTAGATTTCTATTTCTGTACAATGACTTGGCAGGTTTTTAGCTATTGTTTTATTAAATATGTTTCCTATGCCTATTTTCCATCTATTTTTCCTTCTGGGCCCCCCAAATGAAACTGTTTGCTTTATGTTTCACATGTCATACCGGCTTTTTTTATTCACATTTTATTTGTTTGTTTGTTTGTTTGTTTTCTGAACTGGGTTATTTCAAAAGACCTTTTTCAAGTTCAGAAATTTTTCTCTTCTGCTTGATCTAGTCTATTTTTGAAGCTCTCTATTGTATGTTTATGCCGTTCACTAAATTCTTCAGTCCCTGAATTTCTGTTTGGCTCTTTTGTACAATATCTATCTCTTTGCTTAATTTCTTACTTGGGTTGTGAATTGTTTTTCTGATTTATTTGTATATGTCTTTCTGAGTTTTATCACGATCTTTATTTTGAATTTATTTTCAATCATTTAATGTATTTCCTTTGAAGGAGTTATTACTAGAGAATTTGTGTTCCTTTGGAGTTGCCACGTTTTCTTGATTTTTCATGTTTTCTGTGTCCATACATATCTGTGAATCAGTCACTTTTACCAATTTTATAGAATAGCTTGCATAGGAAAAGACTTTTTGCTATAAATGTGTAACATTAGATAGGATGCTTTGGCTTTGGTTCTGTGTGGGTGAAGTAGTGTAGTCTCTATACATATTTTTGGCTACCATCAATGTCAATGTAGACTACAAGTTCCTCCATGGCTTTAGTTGTGGTTGTGTGTGGGGGCTGTGGAAAGATTTTGCTTGTGATAGGGACACCGGCAGGGCTAGTCCTTGGGGTCTCTGCATGAACACTGGCAGTGGTAGCAATGTACCGTGAGTAGGCTGATCCCCAGCCTCCTGGGAACCAAGCTCAAGCTGGTAAAAGTCCCATTGCTAAAGTGAGCACAATTTTGGGCAGTAGAGGTGGTCAGCCCCAGACTGACAAGTTTTCAGTTTGTGGCACATGTGGCACATGTAGGAGAAGCAGCAGATTCAGGTGGGTCAGTCCTCAGTCCCAGAGTGTTCTGCATGTGTGCTGACAGTTGCAGCAGTTGGTTCCAGGCAGCTTCCAGGTGGACAAGTCTTTGGGTCTTCAGCTGGCACAGAGGTAGAGGCAGCAGCCCCACATGGGTTCCAGCAGTGGCAGTAGTAGGCCCCAAATGGGCCAGCCCTTGGACTTTTGAGAGATGCGTATGGTTAGTGGTGATGGTGACAGACCTTAGGAGGGTGATTTCATGTGGCATATTTAGGTGCTAAGGTGGCTGGTCCTTGAACCCACATGCAGTAGGTGCTGGAGTTGGGGGTGATAGACACAAGCTCTGGGCTAGTCAGTCATCAGGTCCCAGGTAACATGCATGGGTACTGGCAATAGAGATGGTGACCCCAGAATGGTCACTTCTTGGCCCCTGGGTTGTATACATGGGCATGTGGTGGCTCCTCCAATGGAAAGGGCAGGATTGCTGTTGATAATGCCAGTCATAACAGGTAGCTCTCAGGCTCGGAAGAGTATGAGCTTTGGTTCTCCATATCCAGAAAGTAGCCTTCCTAATTTACTGGACCAACTATTCCCTGAGGTCTAGGGTGCTGGTCATTGGGGACATGGCTGACCTACTGGGCCCAGTTGTGTTGTAATGCTGCTGCTCTCTAGGTAGAATTCTACCTTAACTCTTAGAGTCTCTTTTTTCTGTAGATAAAATGACAATGATGATAGAATTGACCTCATAAAGTTGTCTTGAGAATTAAATTGTAGAGAGCTTACAAAGCTCATTTCAAAATGCTTAATAAAAGGAAATGGTAATTACTTATTAGTTAATCCAACTGTTAACAGCCAACAGATTACTCTTTCATTCTTAGATCTTCAGTTACCATGGAGAGTTTCCATTTTCTTCTGGGCTCACAACACTTGTGAGAAGTTGTGAATGTTCACTAGCTGGGTACATTATGGGCTAGCCAGTATAGAAAATGTAAAATACAAAACAAAACAAAAAAGATCCTTTCTGCATCTGTCAGACCCAAAGTTCCATTTAAAACCAAGCAGAGGCATGTGATGGTGAGTTCTGGGTTTGCAAAAAGAGTATGAGCACAAACAAAGCTGAGGGAATTAGTACAGGCTCTAAAGAGGTTTAGCACCTAAACTTTACCTGTGCGTTTACTTTTATTGGTTCAGTCATAGACTAACTTACTGTTTCACCTTTTGAATTTTTTTTTTCTATTCAATGGTCCCTACTTCTGCTATTCTGGTGACTGACCATCAATCTTTCTGCAGTTTGTTTTACTATGAAACTCTGTTTGTATCCTCTGAGTTTGACTCCCTGATATTTGTCATAATTTCTCTTTATCCCCCGTGGTCTCTGCACAGACAATTTGCCCCTAAGTCTGCCACTTGACACAGTGTGATCATATAAAAAATGAGAATTTAAAGCGTATGACGAATAGTAAGGGATTTAAATTAAAACAGTGTGTATAAATATTTCACTTCTCTCTCTTTAGCAAAGATAAATTCTTTTAATTTCAAATTATGGTGAATAGGTTAAGATCTCCATCACTTTCATCCTCATGCTCCTTGGACCCAAGACAAGCTCCTTTTCTGAAATGTAACTCTGTAGACAGCTTCCTTTAAGCCACTTAAAGATAAAACAAATAAGTGAAAACCATGAACTTCCCCTCACCCAAGATAATGTTTGCCTATTTTTATACACTTGCATAAATAAAAATAATTTTTCACTAGATAAACAAATTTGAATCTCTCTATATTAAGTAGAAACCCTAAAATCAAAATACTGCCATTAATATCTTGTTGACAATACAGTCATCTATAGTCTGTCATGTTTTCTTAGAGTCTTTGGATATTTTTGTTCTCATTTTATACTTCTGGCACTCATTCGAGTTTATCTCACCATCATTGATTCAGCTTTTGGAAATGTAAATTCTGATATTGCTCTCTTGTATTTTTTGTTATTTTGCTTCTTCTTAACCTTCTCAGTTCTTATTTCACTTTGATTATGCCTTTTAAATTTTGGGACAAGAGGCCAGTTTTTTAACCAATTTCAGCCTCAGCATCTTCATTAGAAATAAAAGGATTAGAACGGTCTTATAAGGTTGTTGGAAGGATTGCATAAATAGTAAGATGCCAGCACAGTGCCAAACATATGTGATTCTCAGTACATATCAGCTTCAGATTTAATCACTAAACTCAATTACAAGGCAGAAATGAGTATATACTTTTTTTAGAAGTGGAAATTCTAAGATAATCAAAAATTAGTGAATCACGGTATTTCCTTAAGATTTTTATGTTTAGTTTAGTTTTTTATTTCTACTTTTGAAATAAGAAAAGAGAAGGTTTGTTTTCTTAATAATTGCATTATTAATAGTAATAGCAAAAATAAGATTTATTTATCACCTAAATGATACATTGCCAAGTACTTTGATGTCATAGATCTAAATTAGTATGATTAATAATAAGAGGCAAACATGCAAGATCCTTTAGAAATTACTTTTGTGTAAATTTTCTTATTCTATTCTTAATATAGCCAGAACTCATTATATAAACTACTTGACATAAATTATTTATTTTATCAGAATGACAAAAGCATGTCTCACAGTTGCAATCTAGCTTTCACAGACACAGCTAGTAAGAGGCAGATCTGGGATTCTAATCTGGGCCTTTTGCTTCTGTAGTCTATTCTCTTTCTACTGTATCTTGCAATTTTTAATTGCACTGCATACTTTTAAAAAATTTTTATTATAAAGATGTGGGGTACATTTCAGGGTTAGGTATATAAACATTGATCATGCAGGTACCCTTGTTGATGAGGTATGCCCCTTCCTCCCCTAGCAGTTTCCCTGAACTGCCAATCCCACCCCCACTCTCCTGACAGTTTTCCACTACTGCCAATTGCTTTCTTATAGCATTATAATTGTTCAAGGTCCGTCTATGAGTGAGAACATATGGAACTCTGTTCTTTGTTTCTGTGATAAATCACTGAGTATGATCGACTCCAAATCCATCCAAGCTGCTGAAAAGTCCATATATTTGTCCTTCTTTATGGCTGCATAATATTCCTTCGTGTATATGTACCACATTTTTTTAATCCAGTCCAGCTTTGATGGGCAACACAGTTGGTTCCATGTTTTTGCTGTTGTGAATAGAGCTGCAACAAACATATGTGTGCAGGTATTTTTTTTGTAGAATGGTTTGAGTTCCTCCGGGTATATTCCCAATAGGGAAATTGCTGGGTCATACGGAAGGTCAATTTCTAGTCCTTTCAGGAATCACCACACTGTCTTCCAAAGAGGCTGTACCAGTTTGCATTCCCACCAGCAGTGTAGCAGTGTTCTTTTTTCTCCACATCCTTGCCAGCATCCACTTTTAAAGCCCTTTGCATCTGCAGTGATAGTTTGTTTTTTTTGTCTCCATTTTGTCTCTATTTTGACATCACTAGGACTCCCCTACAGGTGTGGGGGGAATCGCTGGGTCCTGTTCCAAGAAATGAGTTCAGTTTTGCCATCTCCCTAGTCACATTCTTTGTATTTTACCAGCTTCCAAACCCTCAAAGCATCTTGCCTTTAGGTCACAAAAGAGTATTTTACTAGTGTTTTTATCACAGTTTAACAAGTTCCCATAATTTCACTTGGCCTTAGCATTTCTGCTTGATCTCCAAAGACCTGTCCTGACATATTCAACTAGTTCTGACTTCTCTATGGCTTCTCTTCAGACTTCCAAAATTATTTGATGAATTCCTGTTGATGAAAATGACCCAGTGGCATTCACTAACACAAGAAGAAGCCAGGCAATGTTGGATTAAACAATTTACAGGACCTAGGAGGAAAACAAACAAAAAAAAGTAGTATTACGCAAAATGAGACTGCTATTCACAAAGGTAAAGTCATGGTTTTCCTATTCTTCACTTGGTTTCTACCCTTAAGAAAGTAAGAGAGCACATGGTAGGAGCTGAGTTTTCTAACAAGTCATGGTGTTGGGCCTAGGATTCAAAAAAAATATTTACAAAGGTAAATTCACCAGTTGGGATCTGCACTTCTGTTAATTAAGGTCAGGTATTTCCAGTTATGGTTCTGTAGGACTAGCTCTTATAGATTTAATATGAATATTTATGTTTGTTCCCCAATAGTTCTTAATATACAGTGTAGTAGAGAATCAATGCAAAATATCACAATCTGATTTTTTCTTAGTTTTCTTAATTTTCTTAACAGCCTACTCCCATCACACACATAACTCTAACACCTAAGGATTAGTAATAGTAAAATCTCCAAATGTTTACCTAAAAAAAAGGGGAAATCAGCATCTAAAACCCAGACTTAATTAGCTGAAAATTCAGAACAGTTTCACAAGTTTACCTGCCTGAGAATGCAGAATTACCTTCACTTGTGGCTAGTACCAAGAATAAACCCCAGACTCAGTAAAATGTATTTGTGCAATACTAAAATTCTTCTAATATAGATTTGATGCAGTGAAAAGTTCAGGACTCAGAACGTGTGTATATTTAAGCAAATATTGTCTATCTTGCTTCTGATGATTTCAGCATAAGGTAAAGAGATAGAACTTAAAGTTGACATATTAAAGTTACAATTTGATTTTATTACTTGCTAGCCTGTGTACTTGGAGAAAGTAATTTGACTTTCATGAGCTTCAGAGTTCTTTTTGAAAAAACTGGATACATTTCTTATACTTATTAAGAGTAGGGACATGACAAAGAAAAATATGTGAAAGTCTCTAGCAATTGTTACATAAATAAATAGTTTTCAAGTAAAATAGAGATAGACAACAATATAATGGATTTCAATCATTTTCAGTAATATTCATAGTAATATTAGGCATACTATTAGAGCTATATATACATGCAAACTTGAGGTAAGTTCTTATTCTTTTATTGTCTTTCTTTTAACTCCAGGCCTTTTGTACATGTCTTAAGGTATATACCACTCCCTGCATTATATTATTTTTATTTATTCACATATTTTAGACTTTGAAATGGACAAAAATACTAGATTTGTGTGTATTCAATAAAGGATTACTGAATGTCTGTATTCATTTGCTAGGGTGGTTGCAACAAAGTATCACATATTGAGTGCCTTTAAAAAAACTAAGTTCCTTATAGTTGTAGATGCTAGACATCAAGATCCTATCAGAGTTGGTTACCACTGTGTTCCACACAATCTTCCATTGTGTTTCATGACTGATGGCTATGAGGAAAGAATCTGTTCAAAGCTGGGAAGAAATGATCTACTCAAGGCCTGCTTCTTTGGCTTGTAGATAGCTATCTTCTCTCTGTGTCTTGACATCGTTTTCTCTCTGTATACATCTGTCTATGTCTAAATTTCTTTTTGTAAGGATGCCAGTCATACTGGGTTAAGGTCAGCTCTAATGACCTTTACTTTTACCTCTATGCAGACACTATCTCCAAATAAGGTCATATTCTGAAGTATGGGATGGGGGTGGAAGATAGACTTCAACATATAAATTTTGGAAGGAACACAATTCAACCCATAGCAATGTTCCTTCACTGGAATACTTCTGGGGTTATTTAATTCCATTTTTTTCAAAATCTTCCATTGTGTTTCATGACTTGCAACTCTATAGAGGTAAGGGAATCTGCAGAGGGTTAGTAGTGATGCAAACGGTTCACAGAAATGCAATAGGTTTTAGTTTTTAAAGATGTAACTCACTCTACCCCTGTAGAAGAAGCCTGCTTTATATCAATTAGACACATCATTTTGGCATTTTTGATTGCCTGTGTATGATGTTCTTTCACTCTCTTTGGAACTATTTTTTGTTTTTTTGTTTTGTTTTTTTCACATTGTATTAGTTTCCTCATTAATTAGAGTTAAATATAATTTTGATAAGTTTGGGTTTTATATGTATAATAAAGCCACAATCTTCTCTTATAAAAATATAACTTTTACTGTTTACTTATTCTACTAGATTGTAGACACCTTGAAAGCAGCTACTGTGCCTTCTCCCTGGGGTATGAAAAACCCTCTGAAGCAGTAGTCAGGAAATCTAGTTTTCACACTGCCCTGCCTCTTACTAGCTATAAGAACAAAGGGTTGAGTATCATATCACATCAATCTTTGCAAAGTGAAGAAAACCAATTCTATGATCATTATGATCCTGTTATATTTGGATATTCTTATACATAGTCCATGATGCACTTAGTCAGTATTAAGGGCTTTGAGCATAAAAGCCCTTTGAGCATAAGGGCTTTTGGGTACACAAATGGAACTAAATAGCCTTTTGAAATGAAAAGAGATCTAGAGATAATCCGGTGTATATCCATGGATCTAGGTACTTGCTCAAAGTGAAACAGCTCATGCCTCCAGTCCAACATATACTTGTGTCTCATACCACATGTACATTCTTCAGCTGTTGATGCCATACTTCTTCTACAGGGCATGATTACAGTGGCCTCAGGGTTAGGTTAAGGGGTACATGCTTCAATTTCAGATTTGAGGCTTATTTTTGCCATCTCTGTCACTAAAAATGATAGAGATGAGATGGTCCCAAGAGCAGAGTCTCAGAGCAACAGTGGGTACTTTCATATCCCACAACCCAAGAAGCAGGTAACTACAAATAACATTTAATATGTACTTACTGTGTTGCCTAGCACCACACTAAGTGCTTGACATACACTGACTCATTTACGTTCTTAAAAAATCTCTGAGTTTTTTGAAAGTCATATTATTCTACTCTGTTCATTCAGAAATGAAAAAAGAGCAGATGAAGTAATTTTTTTAAGACCATTCCCCACTCAACTAATAGTGGAAGAACAGGGCTCAAACGCACACAGTTCAACCCCAGGACCTCGATTCTCCCACTGCACTTTGACCTCCCAGTAGGACCAGGCTAAAAAGTGTTGTTACTCCTTAAACACGTGTACACCTTGACAAGACATTGAGGTGATTTTCTCAGCAATATTGTATTATAGAGTTGTTTTTCTGGTTGCTGTGAAATAACATCTATATAGTTGATCCTTGAACAACATGGGAATGAGGGATGCCAACCTCCTGTGCTGTAAAAAAGCTAAATGTAAATTTTGACTCCCCAAAAACTTAACTACTAATAGCCTATCATTGACTGGAAGCCTTGCTGATAACATAAACAGTAGGTTAGCACGTAGTTTGTATGTCATATGTACTATATACTGTATTCATATAATAAAGTAAGCTAGAGAAAAGAAATATTAAGAAAATCATAATAAAGAGAAATGTATTTACTATTAATTAAGTGAAAATGGATCATTGTAAAGGTCTTCATTCTTGTCTTCATATTGAGTAGACTGATGAGGAGGAGGACGAGGAGGGACCATTCTCAGAGGTGGCAGAGGTGGAAGAAAATCTGTGCATAATTGGGCATAATTGTGCAATTTAAACCAATGTTGTTCTAGGGTCAACTGTATTATAACAGAAGAGCTCAAATATATTACAAATGTGAACTCTTGATTCACAGCTCCATTCTTGAACTACACTACACTACATTTTATGTATGTTCATATTAAATAAGTAGTTTAATTCCAAAACACACCTACACATTCTCCAAACATCTTCTCTCTTTCACATACACACACACACACACACACACACACACACACACACACACACCCATTTGCTGTGTCTCTTTTAAGAGCTGCCAAGGTAAACTTGTTGAACATTTGATATTCTCCTTATTGCTAAATTAAATTGTTCCTTTTGCCTGACCAAACACCAAGAAAATGTCTGTTCCTTCTGGGAGTCCCACAGCATATTAAAAATGTTAGAAGAGAATTTAGGGTCAAAAGAATGTGACACATTGGCTTGAAACCACTGAAAGATGATTTTAGGGCAGTGAATTTAGTTTATAATGTAAATAATTTTGACATATGTAGAATTAAAAATACAGTAAATAAAAGCTCTTGGGTATTGTTTAATATGTGTACTTATACCAACATAGTTATAGTTAAAATATAATTAGAAAGGATTCTTCATTCTTTACTGCAAAGAAGACTGTTCCTTACTTCTTATCTTCCCTACCTTCCCCTTCCACCACTTATTGGGGAAGTTTGTCAGCGGCCTCAGTCGTCATGCTCTTACTGAAATCTGACTAACAATTGAGGATTGAAATGCATATTTTGGCTGCTCGGATGTTTTCCTTTGAGAAATGTCTGTTCATATCTTTTGCCCATTTTATAATGGGGTTGTTTGTTTGCAAGAGTCTTTTTGGGGAACTCACATTCGGAGAATCTCACAATTCCACCTATTCTGTCGCCATCTTTCCCGGAAGTCCCCACATATGTACTCTTAAAGACAAGATCTGACTCTGTCCTTTCATGACTAGTTTTACACTAGTTCCTGTTGGATACTATCTTTATTTAAAATTTTGATATCTTGTTTATCACAAATTGTTGCATTATTTTTGATGTTTAGCATATTGTATTAAAATATCATTTATCTTGATTACTACGTTTTTGGCATCTCATAAAATTTTGCATCAGGGACAATTGTTTCAAGGACTAGTGTCTCTAGGTCTCTTCCAGTTTCTCTGGTTTTGTTAGTTTTGGTTTGTTTGTTTATGTTATTTTTTTATTTGTTAAAAAAGGATCTTGCTCTGTTGACCAGGTTGGAGTACATTGGCACAATCATAGCTCACTGTATGACCTCAAACTCTCTGATTACTGGGACAGAACACATGTAGCTTTGTGAAGAAGGGCCCCAGTTTCTTCTGAAAATTTCCTTATATGTCTAAGATTGGAGATGGTGAGAGATAGATGGGTTAAATTTTGACCTTGCAATTCCAGTTTGATACTTTGGATTTCAGGTTCTGGTTTGTCCTCCCTCCCCTACTTCACATTGTGCCTTTCATCCCAATGTGTGGCCCTGCTGTCCTGCACAAATTAAGGGCCACAACAAGATACAAAGGCATCCACTTTTTATAGACGTCTTCACCAGCTCCCACAAATGTATAACATGTAATTCCTATAGCAAACCCCAAATTTTATATCTTCACATACAGTCTACTTCCCTGCTTGAACACTAACTAATGTACCCTCAGAGCACCCTGTTCTTTTTCTTTTTCTTTACATTTTTTTCCCTTGAAGTTTCTTCAGTATTCCCTGAACACAGAGGGTTTTTTTTGTTTCCACCCTGCTAACTGGACAGAAATGTACAGAAGTGTTTAAACGTTAGCAGCAGATACCACTTCACTTCTTTGCCAGCAGAATGCTGTTTCCATTTGCATAAGCATCTGGAAGATTCTCCCTGGCTGTTCACCAGATGTGACCAGACATATCTCACTTTCTCTTTCTCAAACTGTAATCCCAGACTACCTAACATTTTATGACTCTTTGAAAAATGATCCCAATTAGTGTATAACCTAGGATATGGCCTCCAAAGCTAACCAAATACATATACAGTTTCTTCAATGTATTGCCCTACCAAGGAAGCAAAAGTTGTTTTTTAGTTTACTTATAATTATACTTTTCTTGCAGGCACTCTTTTTTACTAGGTGAAAGATCTGTTCCTTACAGATATATGGTTTTCTAGACTTACCGTCTGTATTTGTTTCCTGGGGCTGCTATAACAAAGTGCTGCAAACTGAGTGGCTTACATCAACAGAAATTTATTATCTCACAGTTTTAAAATTAGAAGTCTGAAATCAAGGTGTTTTCAGGGTTATGCTCCCTCTGAAATCTGTGGAGGACATCCTTCCTTGCCTCTTCCTAGCTTTTGGTGGTTTGCCAGCAGTCTTTGGCATTCCTTGTCTATTCACTGCATAATTCCAATCTCTGCTTTCATCCTTACATAACATTCTTCCGTGTGTGTGTGTGTGTGTGTGTGTGTGTGTATTTATGCAGCTGACTTCTTAGAAGACCATCAGTTATATTGGTTTAGGACTCACTGTAATTTCCAGTATAGCCTCATTCATGTCAACAAATTACATTTTTCATAATCCTATTTCTAAAATAAGGTCACATTCTGAGGTACTGAGAGTCAGGACTTCATCATAACCACTTTATTGGAGGGGGACACAGCTCGACCCACAACACCATTATTGTCAGCTTCCTCTACCTTACCAAAGTCTATCTTACGAAATGTAGTCCTAAATTAAACAAAATGCTCTAAATTAAGTTTGAGAAGAACAGAATAGTGGAATTACTACTTTCTCCTGTTGCTCACTTCATTATTTCACTTATCCAACAAATATTTGTGGAGCTTCTATTCTATGCTTGACATTCTGCTTGTGCTAGGAATAGAGTTGCAAAGAGGTCATTATCTTTATGGAGCTTACCTTCTAATTGGGAGAAGGAAACAAGCACATAGGCTTTTGTTAGAATTTTAATTATCTCAAGTGCTATGGGGAAAAATAGAGCAGGGTAATTAAAAAGAAGTAATACTGAGAGTTATATGAAAAAGGTTTCTCTTTGAAACAGCAAGTAAAAGGGCTTGGAGGTCGGAGTGTTTTCTAGGGAGTTTAAGGTATAGAAAGAAGGCCAGGGTGGCTGGCGAGCATGAATGAGCAGTGACATGAAAAAAGGACAGAGGGGTGATTTGGCTTAGGAGGCAGGGTTGTGGATTTTATCCTAGAAGTGAATTTAGTAAAAGGCTTTTAAGCATCCAAGGCACATGGCATAACCTATTTTGGTATCGTGTTGAGAGAAGACTATTGTAAAACAATAAGGAAAGCTGAAACACCTCTTTTGGAGTCATTTGCAGTAGTGAAGGTACAAGATAAATGGTAATATGAGCCATTGTGATGGCCACAGTGGGGTGACATTGGTCAGATTTGGGATCCCGATTTGGGACAGAGGCCTTCAAGATTTGTGGATGAACTGAAGAACAAAGGAGGGGAAAAGATGAGCTGCAAGATGCTTTAGTACTTAAGGGACTTAGAAGGAAAAGAGAACTTCATAAAGTACATCGAGAAGCAGTGGATTGTAAGGCAGAAGAAAAAACCTGAGAGAGAGAGAGAGAGAGATCCAAATGCCAAAGAAAGTGTGTCAGGAGAAAGGAGTGATGAAATAGGTGAATGCTACTAATAGCACGTGTAAGATAAGGACAGAGAAATGACCATTTAGAGGTCATTGGTAAGGTGGCATTGAACAGTCTGTGGAGCTCAAGAGTAATTTGAACTGAAGTAAAATTGAGAATGAAGACAACTCTTATCACAATTACCATTGAAAACCAAATATTATTGAAACACATGCCCACCAGTTTTATTTCCAGAAGTTAACTACTTTCTAATTGTCTCACCAGCTGTTTCTGAGGTTTTTCCAGGTGGTTAATGGGCATGTTCCCAGAAGCAGTTTCCTAAATATGTGTCCATTCTGTCTCCTTATTGGTTCTCTGCTTACTAGTTATAAATATCAGTTTTTATAAAACTAGCCAAAATATAATATTTAAAAAAACATATAAAACTAGATTTGGTTTGGTTTTTATTTTTCCTTCTGTTTTCATGGTTATGTACTTCCATTAGGAAGCATATTCTATTTGGTCAGTTCTTTCTTTATAATGCTTATAAAAATATGTTGGTTTGAGTTCCAATTACATTTTATTTCCGTGGTTTTGTATGCATCCAATATGCACTTCTACTATTTTTTTTTTTTTTAGTTCAGGTTTTGTCAGTTGAATAGGTGTATCAAAAGGCCATATTTCTCTATTTTGTCTCAAAGTCTCTGGAGAAATTTTTACAGATGTTATGATAAATCATAAGAAGTATTCCAAAAATTTCCTCGATTTAAGACACCCTAACCATAGTGAACCCATGGTGGTATCCAGTGATCAATGTATTCTTTTTAAAAAGAATTTAGAATCTGTTTAACAGTTCTAGACTTTTAGTAGGGATCAACAATTAACATGTTGGCCTAATGTTTTATGAAACCACATTTTCAACCTAATTTAGAAAGTTTTGAACAGTTTTCTGGAAATTCCTTTATCTTTATGTAAATTCAAATAGCAGCTCATGATTTGTGATTACATCTGCAAATCTTTCCACTACTCTGAAATACAATTTTGGGGGAAGTTCACTTCTAATCTGTGATTTTGCATCATCTGAGTGGTAATTTGATCTTTCCATTGTGTTGTCTAGCATTTCCAGTTTTAATACAATTTTCCTTGTAGAAAAAAGAACACAGAACAGGAGTTAAGTTGTATTCCTCATTGTCCATCTACTCAAATTCTAATGTAGGGAATTACCTTGGATGTGTATTAGTTTAGAGTCATCTTTGCTCACCATTGCCCTTCCTTCCCTCTCACCCAATAGATATTGTGAGTGCAGAAAATTTATTCCATCCTTTGTTGTATTTTCAGCAGGTGGATCAGTCCCAGCCACCAATGGAGTTCAAAAAAGTATTTGTTGAAGGAATAAATTGTTTTTAGTGGTTTATTCGTTGGGCTTTAACATCTTATTTTAGATTTATGTATATCTATATCTCAGAGAAATTGAACAATGAAATCTCCTGTTTCCTCTTTGTTGAGAAAAAATCTTGGACCTCTATATTGACATTTCTAATAGTTCCATATCATAACCCTTGTATGTGAGTCTTCTCTGCCATAGCATTATATACATGTGATTCTAAAATTAATTTATACTAATAACATCTTTTAGATTGCTAAATATTTAGTAGTTTATCCTCAGTTAATTTGATTTGATTAATATTTCAAGAAGGCTTTATAACATACATATAGCAGCATTGCAGAAAAAATTAAGTTTATCTGTTGATCATGGAAAGTATTTAATTCAAATAGTATGATAAAAACACTTTCATTTTGGTTTTTTAAAATTTCAGGTGATGCTGATGATGTTCAGGTTTTTAATGTCTATCAGCCACTTTCAAATATTTTGTGCATAATCTATAATAAACATTTTTTACATTGTAACTCAATATGCATACATATGTGTAACTGAAACAAAAGCTTCATGAAGATTATATACCCATATTAGATGAGATACAAGTTCCACTGTGTACTATTCTATTCTATTAATCTATTCTATTTCATTAAAAGATAAAAATTGATTATGACAAGCAATGTAAACAACACAGATATCATTAATTTTCATAGGACAAACTCTACTAAAGATAAACCACTATTTTAAGAGTTGGGCTCAGTTTAGCAATTACTCACTGTGTATGACCTATGTATTCAGTGCTGGGTTAGAGCTGATGAATATACAAAAGGTGGAAGAAGTGCAGTCCTAGAGCTTAGTTGATACAATCAGCATTCTTTTCCTTTTCCCTGCCATCTTGGCTTGATATACAAAGTACCTAGAATCTTACAATAACTTCGTAATTCACATTCATATCTTCTGACACTTCACAACCACAGAGCTCTGCATCTTATTAACAGAAATTCTGACAGCTCTGAGGTTTGTACCTGTGTTCTTTCATATTGAAATGTTTTTACCCTTCTTTATGTGACTAGCATGAAATAGACACAAAACATATTTATTATTTGAGAGCCAACTTTACTCGTAGTATTTTATTGTCAGCATTGATCACTGCCTTTAAGGAGATTACTTTATTCTATATCATGGATTCCTAAATGTTGTCCCATCATAAAATTTTCACAAAAATGCAATAAAATGAAAAATAAGGACAAATATAATAAGCTTTGGACAGAATTTAATTTATTCAATTTAAAATAAATCTCTTTACAATGTTGTTTTCATTGTCTTGTATGGTTTTTAAAATTGTGATTTAAAAAACTGATAAGTGGCATAAATCACTAAAAAAAAAAAAACTAAAAGAGAAAACAATAAAGTTTAGACACCTTAGATTGACCTCAATATTTTGAGAGTAGAATGGCTACGAGTATGATTGCTCCATTTATATTGAGTAACATAAAAATCCTGAAATGTCAAAAGTTTGTCATTCTGTCAAAAGTCCCCAGTCTCCTATCTTTGACATAAGGTTCTCACTGGTATGGACTTTAAGTCTTATTTTTCTTTCCAGGATTTAAGTTTTTTATTTATTTTTCTTTATTCTATTTTAAAGATGTGGGGTACAAGTCAGGTCTATGTTCATAAGTGGTCTATGCACAGGTGAAGTTTGGGCCTCCCACTGGTCCTCACCACCCCTGGTTTAGGATCAGGTACCCTTAGTGATGTTATGTGCTCCCCCCACTTCCCTGGTTGTGTTTCAGCACTGCCAATTCATCTCTTATAATACTGTGATAAATATTCAGGATCTACTTATGAGTGAGAACATGTGGTTCTTTGTTTCTGTGATATATCACTGTTTTAATCCAACTTAGTAGCCTGATATGTGGAGGGTCAAAGTTCTCTGAGGATTGTCATTTTGACTTCTCACTCAGTAATAATTCTTTTGGGATGCCTGTCCAGTCTTGTGTTCTCTGACTATTTGTGAGTCAGATATTCAGTAGGCCAGCTGTGTTGGAAATATTTTCAAAAAATAGACCTTCTCAGAAGAAAACAGCATTGGCACTGTGCGAACCCAATGGTGATTCCCCTTTTCACCAGTTTATTACACTTAGAATCAGAAGTAAGAATAATGTTTATTTAAGTCCTATTCTTGTTTTACAGTTTTATTTTTTATATTCAAATAATAGTTTAATTGTGCTCTTTTATGTAAATACTTTTTACATTTGTAAATGATATAATATTACTGATTAAAAATTATGGTTAAATTAATAAGGAAAAAACCCTACAAGAATGCATAAGAAGTGCCAAAAGCAATAGCTATCTTATCGCTCACTTCTAGTTCAGTTTTTCTTAGCATGATTTCATTGTTATCTCCAACTGATCAAACACCTCCAGTGGTTCTTTACTTCCTCCTACAACAAAAGCATATTTCTCTGATTTGTTTAGTCCAGGGTTTCTCAATCTTGGAACTATTGACAATTTCATCTGAATAACTATTTGTTGCAAGAGACCTTCCTGTGCATTGTAGGATGTTTAGCAGCATGCCTGACTTCTACCCACTAAATTCTAGGACCAGCCTAAAGATTTTACAACCAAAAATGTCTGCAGACATTGACAAATGTTCCTTGGAAGAACAAAATTGTCCTGGTTGAGTACCACTGATCTAGCTCTATCCTATTGATTCAACACACCTCACTGGTTGGCCTCTTTGTTTTTCTATTAATATGTCATAATCATTCTAAGTTGATTCAAATGGTTTCCTTCTCCATATTCAAAAGTTATATTTTCTTCTTTATATACATGCATAAATACTATTCTTTTATTTTCTTATGACTAAATGGTAGCACTGATTTCAAAAAAATATTTCAAGGCTTTTACTTACAAATGTCGTTTTTTCATCTTCAGCTGCTGATTAATGCATTTTAAATTGTTCACAGTGCTTTACTAAGTTCAAAAAATCTGTGTTTTCAGTTAATAATACAGGCCAATAACTCAGTTTCTACTATTATGTGTGCTTTTTAAAAATACTCAATGATCTTTTTTGGCTAGTAATTCTTACATAAGCCAATGAACCCTTTTATTGGTTACCTGCATTATTTCAGAGCAATCAAAATGATAATTTTTCAGAATATTTTTGTCTGCTTTTATTTATTATCCTATTTGCACTACAATTTTTTGAAATTTGACTAAAACTCAGACACAACTGCTTGGACTTTTCTCTAAAATTATTTCATGTTGTTGCAAAAAAAAAAATAATAATAATAATTAAAATTTGACAAAGTGTTCAAAACTCCTATGTACCAGATTTTTTCCCCCCCGGGATCCATCAATTTTCCTCTGTATGTAATATGCTTCATTCCCCTATTTGCAAATAAATCCTAAGCCCCCCCAAAAAAAACCATATTTGTTTTATTCCACACTTTATCTCCTTACCTTCTCTGCAACATGAAACCTTATTAAAATTTACATTCATGGCACCCACATATTCAAATATTACTCATCTAAAATGCGAGGTATAAGCATCTTCCACCAGTCAATCTTAATTATTATTTGAGGAACTCTTTCTTCGTTCTTTGATTAGGACAGAAACCTGGAGCTTAAACCACTCAAGAAACGTAGGAAAGGACCTTTGTCTTCCATTTGGATTGACAGCTGTCACCGACTGCACAGTTTTTCATGATAAATACCTAATACTTCAAGTATTTTACTTCATTTTTCATATTCAACTGATGAAAGTCTACTTCAAAAACTTTCTACTAAACTTTCTATCTTGACTGTTATTTTCTTAATTTAGGCCTTTTATCATCTCTTCCTAAGACTATTTCAAAGTTCCTCCAGTAGTATTTTTGTACCTGTATTCTATAATCTTCTTTCTCTCCCATCACAGAGTAACGATTAAAAAAAAAAAAGTTTGAGTCTACCATTAGTTCCAAATAATTCTATTACTAATGAAGTAAATAGGATTGTTCCTCCATCTTTTGCCTCATATTTCAGACTTCATATGCCCTACTGTCACTTTTTTTCTTCCAATTTGTTTTATTTTATTTTAAAGATGTGTGGTACAATTCAGGGTTAGGTATACAAATGTTCATTATGCAAGTACCCTTGTTGATGAGGTGTGCCCCTCCCTCCCCTGGCTGCTTTCCTCAACTGTTATTCCCACCCCACCTCCCCTGGCAATTTCCCACTACTGCCAATTCCTTTCTTATAGTATTATGATAATTGTTCAAGGTCTGCTTATAAGTACTCTGTTCTTTGTTTCTGTGATAGATCACTGAGTATGATAGACTCTAAATCCATCCAAGTCGCTGTGAAGTCCATAAGTTTGACTTCTTTATGGCTGCATAATATTCCATTGTGTATATGTACCACATTTTTTAATCCAATCCAGCTTTGATGGGCAGTATAGTGACTTTTTTTTTATCTGTATAAATTTAAGGGGTACAAATGCAGTTTTGTTTTTGCATAGCGGTGAAGTCTGGGCTTTTAGTGTAACCATTACCCAAATCATGTACATTGCATTTATTAAATAATTTCCATTCCTCACCCCCTCCTACCTTCTTACCCTTCCAAGTCTCCAACTTCTATTTCACACTTTATGTCCATGTGTACACATTATTTAGTTTCTACTTATGAGTTAGAACATGTGGTATAGAACTTTCTGTTTCTGAGTTGTTTCACTTAAGATAATATCCTCTAGCTGCATCCATGTTGGTGCAAAGAACATGATTTCATTATTTTTTTGTGGTTGCATAATATTCTGTGGTATATATATACCACATTTTTAAAAATCCAGTCAACCATTGATGGACACTTAGGTTGGTTTTGTGTTTTTTTATTGTGCTGCGATGATCATACAAGGGCAGGTATCTTTTTTTTTAACATAATGATTTCTCATCCTTTGGGTAGATACCTAGCAGTAGGTTGCTGGATTGAATGGTAGCTCTATTTTTAGTTCTTTGAGAAATCTCCCTACTATTTTCCACAGAGGTTGACTAATTTACATTATCACCAACAGTGTATAAGCATTTTTTTTTCCAGATCTTCACCAATATCTGTTTTTGAAAACTATTTAAATAATAGCCATCCTGAGTGGTATAAGATGATATCACATTGTGGTTTTAATTTGCATTTCTCTGATGATTAGAGATGCTGAGAATATTTTCATATGCTTGTTGGCTATTTGCATGCCTTATTTTTAAAAAATGCCTATTTATGTTATTTTGACTTTTCTTTGATCTCATATGAATATGTTAGGATCAGGAATGTGGTATACTCGGTATACTCTTGTTTCTCAGTGCACTAGAAACCATGATAAGACAAACATCTGATCTTAGGTCCATGTACTCTAGAAAGCATGATAAAATGTTGCTAAAGATTCTACAATGATGGAGTCTATGAGAGCACTAATGGGAAAACCTGTCGATTTTAATTTGAACAGATTATAGAGCCTTTTGTTGGAGGGGGTTCTATTTATGATAAACTGATTCTTATATAGCAGTGCAAGTGAGATTACATAAAATGTTTAAATTAGAAATATATTCCCTCCAGAATGCAAAGAGGACTAAAAGATGTTAAGCTTGTATATCATTAATGAGTGTGTGAAATGAAACTCTTTAGAGGAGTAATATCATACTGCTAAGGTACTCCATGGTGCCCTCATAAAAGTGTGTTGTGTCCCTTCATAGATGAAGACAAACTGTGGCTAAGAAACTGTTGATATACGCCAGGCTCAGAGGCTCAGCCTGTAATCCCGTGCCTTGGGAGGCTGAGGTGAGTGGACTGCCTGAGCCCGCGGGTTCGAGACCCTCCTGGGCAACTTGGTGAGACCTCATCTCTACAATAAAACTAGCCGGGTGTGGTAGCACGCGCCTGTAGTTCCAGCTACTTGGAAGGCTGAGGCGGAAGGATTGCCAGAGCCCAGCAGGTCTAGGCTGCAGTGGCCGGAAGCGGTCACTGCACTCCAGTCTGGGTGACAGAGTGAGACTCCAAATCAAAAAAAAAAAAAAAAAAAAAAGAAAAGAAACTGTTGATATCAGCACTGAACAGAGCATATCAGCCAAATCTGTAACAGCAAAATATTTATTGGTTGCTGATTAGATGGAGTCCGTAATTTTGATACTGGGTATTGAGTTAGGGCTTTAATGAATTGACATCACAGGATTAAGATTTTGACAATTCACTATGATGAATCACTTGTATTTTCAGGTTTAGGAACTCATAAATGTAGATTATCAAATAGAAAACTATTGGATATGATCACCCGTTCATTAATTTGTTGTTATTTAATAACGTTGAATCCTTGATGACTGTATAACTTACATTATTAGGCCCTATGAACTATTTACTGGAGGTCCATGGGGTCTTATTTTTTTCAAGTCTGTTTATATGTATCAAAGAAAATCTAATTTTAATTTATTACTCATTGTGTCAGAGTGTCTCTGCCTACTAAGGATTTTTTTTTTCTTTTGAGTTGGAGTCTCACTTTGTCATCCAAGCATGAGTACAGTGGCACACTCATGGCCACCACAGCCTCAACCTGCTGGGTTTAGGCAATCCTTCTGCCTCAGCCTTCCAAGTAGCTGGAACTACAGATGCTCATCACCACATCTGCCTAATTTTTATGATTTATTGTAGAGACGAGATCTCACCAAGTTGCTCAGGCTGGTCTCTAACTTCCAGGCCAGGTAATCCTCTCACTTCAGCCTCTGTGCCGAGGTTTTTGGGGGGCTTTTTTGAGTTGGAGTCTCAATCTGTCACCCAGGTTGGAGTGCAGTGGCATGCTCACAGCCACCACAGCCTCAACCTGCTGGGCTCAGGCGATCCTTCCACCTCAGCCTTCCAAGTAGCTAGAACCAAGTAGCAGGCACACACCACCACATCTGGCTATTTTTTTTTTTTTGGATTTATCATAGAAATGAGGTTTTACCAAGTTGCCCAGGTTGGTCTCAAACCCCTGGACTCAGGCAATCCTCTCACCTCAGACTCCCAAAGTGCCGGGATTACAGGCTTGAGCCACCATGCCTGGTCAACTACTAAGGATATTTTGAGGCAGTGGATACTATGACTGTGGGAAATTTAGGCAATGCTATAGTTAAAATGAAGCACTATTTCTCTCTATTACATATTTATTTTCCTAAGATTATAAGAGGGTCCATGTTTAAATTTAGTGGAGTAATCCCAAGTATAGTAGCAATTTGAGCCCCAGTGTTAAATCCACACAACTTTTAATTTGATGCCTTTTAGTAAATGTTAATTAAGAACCTGCATTACAGAGGCACAAATGCCAATCAATGCCCTTTTATCTTTATGTTGTATAATGTTTTCAAAGTATATCTTAGATTTTTAATTGGATAATGCCGGAGACCAGCTCCAGGAGAGAGTCAGGGCCTAAGGCGGGAGAATTGGGAACGGCAAAGAAGAACGACAGAAGTCACCTTCTTGGGTAGAGCTCAAGACTCTGCCAATTTTTATTCAACTTTCACATGCTTATATAGTTTTTCCACACAGCCCTGCACCCACAAAAATGTTTCCTATGTTACTAACTAAACGCCTATGTACGTCCTCTTTTCATTCACAACAAAGTTGACCTTGAACAATTACTATCCGGTTTCCTTCCTGCCGACTCCGTGCCATTCATGTTTTTCAATCAATGGGCAGGAACTAGACAGCAGTTACTATCTCAACCACAGATGGTGTTTTTCTTAAGTTAAACATTTGTGAACATCCTGTTTTTCTTTCTGATTTCTTTATAACTATTTATTAGTATAAACTTATCCTTACCCTATAAGACTAAACCTTAATTCTAAATCTTATTTAATTTACTACCATATATTTACTTCTATTAATCTTATTTCTATCCTTATATCCCTATATTTTCTTAACTATCACTAATACTATTATATATCTCTTATCTTACTATTTTATTATTAATATTCTAACTTCTATCTCAACATGTCCAACACCTACTTATTTAAACCTAAAATATCTTAGCCTATTTTTTATCTCAAACGGTTGTTTTCCACCAGCTCTTACCTGCCAATCTTAATATGTATTATGGGGTCTGTTAATCATTA
The DNA here is from genome assembly GCA_963574415.1 of Tarsius wallacei. Lineage (NCBI taxonomy): Eukaryota > Metazoa > Chordata > Mammalia > Primates > Tarsiidae > Tarsius > Tarsius wallacei. The sequence goes on along the minus strand of CAUYQG010075098.1, from coordinate 20,492 downwards.
CTAAAAGGAAATGATGAAGTGGTTGACTTGTTTTTCTCGACCTCTTGATGTTATAGGAAAAAAGGGCGGAAAAACATTCTAATCCACCCCAAGGGGCACCTTTTTGCTGCAATCCCACCTTCATTATGTCTATGTATAATTTTCCTGTCAAATGCCACCATCCATCTGCGCATCTACTATCTTAATTATTAGCCTGTGACAATTAAAAGAGGGAACATTCTCAAGTCTATGCACGCAATCCTTCAAAGTTAGGGAAGGTCCGTCAACAGGATCCATGGGGCTCTGCCTCCATCATGGCCGCATTTTACTGGGGCTCTGCTCCCAGCCAGCGTTTTTCCTGTTTTCAGGTCCCTTCCACCTTGCTCTTCCCAAGGATTGCGGCTCCTGGCAGGATAAAGTTATGAGCCTTTGTTTTCATTTACTTAAAGATAGAAATATAGATATAGATATGTGTTTGTGTGGGATTTTTAGTTTCTGTATCTTTTTGATAACTTATAGTGTTGACCTTCTAAAGGTTACAGGAAAGGGAGAGGAAGGGAGAAAGAGCTGGTACCTTATAGGCATTCCTCTAGTTCCAAGGCTTTTCAGATCACCTCCGAGGGATGGAGGTCTGTGATTAAGAGAGCCATAGTAGCTTCTCCTTGACACAGGATGGTTAACCCTCATGTCTGAAGTATCAGTCCCTCTGCATGTTGATATGGGGCAAAACTTAAAAAGTCCCAAGCACACTGGTTAGGGGTCTTGTATTATTTAAGTAATTGAGTTTTCTGGTGGGTGAATGGGGTATGTACAGAGATAAGATATTTGTTCTCTTATCCAGAGTCTCCCTATAGGTTAAACATTGAGCTACTTATTTCCAAAGGTGCAGCCCATGATACCCCTAAGGATTTGGAGAACCGAAGTTTGCTGGTAATACCAGCAAGCCAAGCAGCAGCAAAAAAGACAGATAGGCAGCTTTCACCTGAGCAACAAATTTCTCTACTGTGGGGGAGCTCAACTAACATCTCCCTTTTCAGGGGTAATTGAAACACAAAAAGACCATGGTTCTGTACCAAATAATAAAAATAAACACCAACCCTGAGGAAGTGGTGGCCCATGGAACAGGCCTCTGCCAAACACAAGCTGTGTTGACAGACAGCAGTAGGCAACAAGGTTAAAGTTAAATCCGGGCCTAAGCCACTCTAAGGGTACTTTAGAGTCATTTAGTAAACCAAGAGTAGACCCCCCAAAAAAACTATCCAAGAGTCAGCAGTCATGTTCATGCATCCTGTTCAGGAAGCAAATTGTTTTATAAGCTTTAAAGGAATTTGGATCATAATTCCAAAAGAGACAGTCATGAATGTTAATATCCTGAAAGACTATAACCCCTAACATCTAAAATTCTAAAAATCACAATCCCAAAAACCAAAAATCTTGAATGTTGAAATCCTGAAAGCTGAATTCTGGGGAAGAGATTAGTGCACTTTTGATTGTATGCAGGACAGTAGCATCATGTTAGGCAGCACTATTCCTTGTTATTGTCATTATTTGGAAATTAAGTATTGTTTAGAAATTAAACATGGTTTAAGGAGATGTACTTGGGTGCCAAGTTAGCAAGTGATGAACTTGTGGAGTTAATTTTAGTTTAGTGACTCGATTAAGGAATACCTAGAAACCTACTAATGCATTATTTTGGATGTGTCTATGAGGGTGTTTCCAGAGGAGATTAGTGTGTAATCTGAGTGGACTAGGTGTGGAAGATCTGCCCACAATGTTGGCAGCAACCATCTAATGGGCCACGAACTTGGAGAGAACAAATACAAAAGGCAAAGTGGTCTCTCTGAGAGTTGGGACAGACTTTTCTACTGCTGCCTTGGTCACCAGAAATTTGTCTCCACAGAAATACATTATCACAACATTGACTTTGTGTACAAACATTTTGTGTGTACATAAAAACATTGGAACTTCTCTGATAAATGTAGAGAGGTCTTTTTTGCGCATTTGTGAAAAATACAATTTCTCACTTTTTAGATGGCTGCATATGTAGTAGTTACTCATTGCGGTTTTTGGTCCATCTCATTGAAAGACTTAAGTTGTCCATCACAGTGTTTCAGTTGACTGCAGTTATAAAGAAGGGTGCACACAATTATCATCTGTAGTGATACACATGTATGCATTTTGCTTTTTGACATATTTCTTTATGAATACACTTAATCTTCCCATAACTGTTATACCTGTGCTACTGTTGTTAGTGTACCTGAGTATTTATGCTTAAAAAATAATGTATGTTATTATTGCCTACTTTATTGTGTAAAGTGACCTGTGAAGTGTTCTGTCATATTTTTATGTTTCTCAAAAATATCATTTTTAATATATAAATAAATGTCTTTTAAAATAATTTACTTAAATTATTTTTTCAGAATTATATTTTTGCAATTTCAACATTTGGGATTATGGCATTCAGAATTGTCTTTCCAGATTATGATTGGCTCCTGATTTAAAGATTCTTTTAACAGCAGCACACAGCACACTGACACTCCAAACCAGAGAAAGCTGCCAGGCAGGGCCCACAGTGGGTTGCACCAGGAACAGCTGCAGCTGAGGTGGCAGCTTGTCTATGGCAAATGGAGTAGGATTAGCTAAATTTTGCAGTGTCTCATATATTGGCTAATTTAAATGATTTAACCGGCTCCAAGCCATAGGTGCTGTTTCTAGTTGTCCGGTATCCTGATCTGAGGCAGTTAGGACAGGTGTATTACTATACAGAGTGTGGGAATCCATAATGGTAATGGTTAGAATGTGGACGTAATCAGCAGTTCAAGAAGGAGAACTGGTCTACCTCTAGCCAGGGCTTCAAAACTGGATAAGGCAACATTTAAAAACAAACAACAGCAACACAAACTTTATTATACTTGTTCAAAAGACAGGTTCCTGAATCCTCCTCCAAAGCCCCTGAATTGACTTTCTTGATCAGGAGTCTAGGAATTTACAGGTTTAACATTTTCTACAGGTAAAATTAATTAACAGTAAGGTTTTTGAGAGCTCCAGAGTTAGCCTGTTGGGTTTAGAAGGCTAGATCTGTCCCTGGAGCCCCTGAGTTCCTTACTTTACTCTTTAGGTACCAGCTTTCATGCTGTAAAATTGGGTAGAACACTGGTGTCTACTTCTTCAGAATGTATGAGCATTAATTGGAATAATATGTGTAAAGTACTTACAGTGCTTGCTACATTCAAGTGCTTGTGTTAATCTTAAATAACTTTAAAAACTTTCTTACAATGAGCTTTAAAAATTCTTTGAAGAAAAGGTAACTACAAGAAGTTAATTTTTAAAAACGCTTCCTTTAAAAGGATTGCGATAGTTGCATCTGATTTAAAGAAATACTAACACAGGAGCCAGTCAAGTATATTTCCCAATACTTTTTAATTTTAGGAGTCACTGATCAGGGTATCCATGAGAAAAACCTCTTTCTCTTAGTCCATCTTCATTTGAAATAAATCATCTGTAATTTCTTGGAGCACTCATATCTTCCTGAAGTCTTTAAAACTGTATTGATAGTGTATGTTTTATAGGAAAAAAGAAAGCAAGGGGAAAAAAAGGCTTTCTTTTTAAACATATATTTATTTTATTTTAAAGATGTAGGGTACAATTCAGGATTAGGTACACAAGTGGACATCGTGCAGGTAAAGTTTGGGCCTCCCTTTAGTTCCCACTTTGCCTGGTTTGATATCAGTTACCCTTATTGATGTTGTTTCCTCCTCCCACCCCCAACGGCAATATCCTGCTACTGCCAATCCCTTTCTTATAGTATTATGGTAAATTTTCAGGGTCCACTTAAGGGTGAGAACATGTGGTACTCTGTTCTTTGTAAGAAAGGCTTTCTTAAAAGCCTTTACTCTTCATTCCATTGAGAGAATTGATTGCTACCTGCTTGCAACTTTAGAAGCTGAAAAGATTTTATTGGCATTTCCAAGATCTATTTTCTCCTTTCACTTCTTGACCACAGTGAAAGAAAAATTATCTAGTAAGATAATGTCAGTGGTCTGCAAGAAAATTTGAAATGTTTTTTCCATTTATAAGAAAATATGTTCCCTTCTCAAAGGATAACACTTCTCTGTTAAAGGGAACTTGATATTTTTCAAAATTAGGGTTTTTTTCCCAGTTTTATGGAAACAAACATTGATAAATAAAATTATATGTATTTAAAATGTACAACGTGATGTTTTAGTATACATATATATTATAAATACTACAATCAAATATCCATCACTTCCCACAGTTACTTTTTTTGTATGTGGTGAATATATTAAGATCTCTCTTAACAAAAAAATTAATTTTAAAATAATAACAAAATTTGTATTTTTTCTGTTAACAAAGGGTTTAGCAGGCTTCTACCTGTATTATTATTAATGTTAAGTGACAGTTTTATTTTATTAAAATGTGATTGTTAATACAATAATACAGTTTTACATATTAATTTTATAAGAACTCTCACTGAATAAAATAAATAGGAAGCTACATTTCTTCCTATTTTATTGGTTAAATTACAATATTTTTGAAATAAGAAGCTACTTCCTATTAAAAATAGGAAAGCATCTATCCAGTTACTTCACTCATTAAAATTATAAAAATAAATAATATTTAATTTGTTAAATCTTCACTACTAATAGTTGATTAAAGTCAAAGAAACTAGTAGCAACTTTTAGTGAGACAATCTACTTTCTTGTTGGTCACAGTCTACAAAACTTGAACTTATATACACTATATTTATAAAGAACATTTTAAAGTAGTTTTAAAGTACTTCTTAAAATATATGAGTTACTTTCTCATATCTTCATGAGCAAACATTGTCAGACTTTATGCTACCCTGTCTGCTCTTAGGGATCTCATTTACCACTGGAAAAAAGAACTTATTATATCTTTAATGCATTCAGAGCACAGTCTGGTGTTCATAGAACATGTTTGTTATACATTTTATATTTTCTATCAACCCAGTGTTTATCCACATTTATCACTATCTAATCCCTTTAAATGTCTACTTATGCTTGCCAATATTCACAATAACCAGAATATTAACAATATAATTGGTATTTATTGTGTATCCACTGTTTACCAAGGCAACAGTCTAAGTTATGTTGTATAGTTATTATTTCATTTATTCTTCCAATCTCTGCTAGGATAAAAATCATATCATCTCTATCTTCTTACAAAAGAGAGGTAAGGAAACTGAGAGGTTAAAATAAATTGTCTAAGGCCACAAAACTCTTAACTGGAAAACACACAATTTAAACTCCAGCTCCTTTAACACCAAAGTCCATTCTCTCAGTCACCAGCCAAATGGCTTGCCTCTGCTGGGGAAGTAGCCCACTCTCCAAGGGCAAACCCACTACAGAGAGGTGACATTCTCTACTTGTTTGCTTTTACTTTTGAAAGCCTCCTTCTTCTTTCTTATCAGCACAGTACAATAGAAATATAAAGCATGTCCATGTCACACATGTAATTTTGTATGTTTTTGTACATATTTAAAAATACACTTAAAAATAAACAGGCAAAATTATTTTAACATTTTAAATTAATCCAATATATTCAAAATACTTTCATTTCAGCATGTATCACTGGCCACACTATAGGTATCCAATAGTCACATATGGGAAAGTGCAGGTTTAACTTTTTCAAACTAGATCCAGAGGATCTCTGATAAAAAAATACAAATATTATCTTATCACAAAGATTAAAAAGTCTAAATTATCGCAGCATTTAAAACCACAATAATCCATTAATTTTCATAAAGAATCTTCATGAATATTTTACTATAAAATCCATGAATGAAGTAAGAAATCATCTTTCCAAATAAATGCTGATCATGGCAGTTACACAATGGAATACTATTCAGCCATTATAAAGACAAAATCATGTCTTTTGCAATAACATGTATGGAACTGGAGATCATTATCTTACATGAAACAACTCAGAATCAAAAAGTTAAAAACCATCTGTTCTCATTTATAAGTGGGAGCTAAATAATGTGTACACATGGACATAGTGTGTAGAGTAATAGGCACTGGAAACTAAGAAGAGTGGGAGGATGGAAGAAGAAGGGTGGGAGGATGAGAGGGAAAGGATAAGAAATTACCCAATGGGTACAATGTATATTATTCGACTGATGCTTACACTACAAGCCCAGACTCTACAATAGCGCAATATCCATGTAACAAAACTGCACATGTATTCCTTTAATATTATTAAAAATATCAAGAGTAGGATCTTGGAACACGAGCTATGAAAGCTCACCACATTTGTGCCCATCTTCAGGTTAGGCCACCTTGAATCCTGAGCAAGATAGAGGTCATCACTGTCATTGGGGGTTATACTCAGGTTTATAAACCATTAGCATTTTCAACATTTACAGCTCAAGAGTTTACTGTTCAGTTATCTTTAGAAATGATTGTGTAATTAGCACAGTCAATGTGAGGTGTGAGGGTATTATGGAGGAAGTTTGTTTTCAGAAAATGTTTTATGGGAAGAGTAGCACTTTGACAATGCATATGTCAGGAATCTTACAAAATGTCTTATATATTTTTTTAATTACAGAAACTCCAGATGGTTTTACCATCTTTAGTTTATCCTTTTGTTATATGGCATGTATTAACCCTGTTTAAAATGCCAGATACAGCAAAGCATCAAAAGTAAAACTTGTCATGAAACTTTATATTTTTAAATTATGAAAGACTGCTCTAATGTCTCAAAGAATTCTAAATGGCATTTGTTATGAAGATTTCCATTATTGGTTGTAACAATTTAAAACTTAACTACAATAAATATAATTACTATATTTTCTAGTGCCAGATTGCATGTCTTCTATATTCCTCATCTCTTCCCTTAATAATCTGTAAAAGTTGGCAGTTATTTGTCCCACTATGGTTTAAGATTTTAAAAGGCAAGTAAGAGGAACTAATACATTTTCAAAATATTTACCTTGAGTTCATGTATTATAAATTTGATACATAAGGAGAAAATATACAAAGAAATAACTTTTTTAAAAGAAAAAAGACATCAGACATAAAGTTTATCCATTTATATTTTACAACACTCACTCTTTGGCTTTGAAGTTCTTCAACTTTTCCTTACTTGTTCCATGAGGGTATTTTTGAAATTAAACAAAACAATGCAGAAAACGTGTTTGCACATTTCCGGTAACACAAAGACATCTCAAACTGGTTTCTCCTCCTTCTCCTTTTTTTTTCTCTTTTTTCATAATCGTCATCGTAATTACAATTAATTTGCCCAATATCTAGCTCAAGAGTATGATGCCTCAGCTGACTTGTAAGAGAGTCAATTGTTAAATGTTCAGAAACCTTGTGAGCTGGTTGTTAAACATAGTCATTATTAAACTTTATAAATGTTCAATTAAATAAATTATGTAAAATGTGAATATAATAAATACTAAGAATACAACCTCCTAATTATTTTAGCCCATTTTATATTATCTATGCTTTTGATGTTATTTGCATCCATTGTAGCTATATGATGGAAATATTCTATACTGGTGAGCTACGGTGCCTCTGTTCCTAACTCTGCATTCAGTGACATTGTGTTAGTAGCTGGAAACTGGCAATAGTGGAGTATTTACAGCACAAAAATTATCAAATACCATAAATTGAAGTTACTCTTACCCTAAAAATAATTTGTTAAAATTATTTAGGGAAGGAAGCAACCAAAAAAAAAGGAAAATCAAGAAAGAGAAAGGAAGAAAGGAAGGAAGAGGGGAGGGGAGGGAAGGAGAGGGGAGAGAAGAAGGAAGGAAGGAAGGAAGAAAATAAAGAAGGAAAAGAAGAAAGAAACAAAGAAAAGGAAGAGAAAATAAGAAACCCTCTCACCATTCCCCAGAATAGGGTACATCACAGTGACACAGGCACCAATGACACAGAGCTCCCAATGGTTAAAGCTGGAAAAATTTGAGCAAATAAATAAATAAGCATTGTATTATGGACCAAAGTATAAAATAAATATTCATGGGTTGGCGCTGATATTAAAAAGTGTGTGAATAAATTAATAAATAAGAGAGAATAGATAAATCTCACCTACAGAAGAATTCCAAATAACTTATGTAGTCACTCCATCCACAAAGAAGTGAAACAGAATTCTATACTCCTTCACAACGAGCTGTACCTACTGACTTCCTTCCAAAGAATGCAGTATAAAAGCGGGAAGAAAGAGACTAACTTTAACATAGAAAAACCTAACAAACACCACCTTGGCCAGGGAATCAAGGACAGTATCAGCAGTAGTAAATCATGTTGATAGTATGTATGATATAATATGAGGGGAAACCCCAAGAAACCTGGAATTCTCTTTTGGAGGGAGGCCCCTTGTAGTACACTTGGAGTTTGTTCCTCCAGATCAAACTGTCAAAATTTTTATCTGGAAGCTTTGAGAAGGTTGTGTCACGATTTGTGGAAGAAATGTGTTGAGTTGTGCAAACAGGTGACTGGTTTTTCCACCATTAAAACGCACCTGCTCACATCACTCTGAGTGTTCAGCAGTTTTTGAACAAAACTGGCATGACCCTCGTGCCCCAATTCACCCGATCTCACCCCAGCAACTATTTTTTTGTTTCCCTGGATGAAAAAGTCCACAAAAGGGCATGTTTTGCCAATGTGGAAGAGGTGAAACAAACAAACAAACAAACAAAAAATGTCAAAAACACTAAAAGACATTAAAACTGACAGGTTCAAAAACTGTTTTGGGCAATGGAAAAAATGTAGATCCTGAGAAATTTTAATTTATTAGTTAACTTCTCCAATTAAAACTAAAGTTTGCTCAACATGTTCATAAGAAATGTGATTTAACATCAAATAACAAGTTAAAAAGATAATAGACCACACTCTAGTATCTTTGTCAAAGTCTATCTCGAAGGTATATCTTTTTAAAAATTCAGTAACTCTTGGGATATTTTCAGCTACATATTGTTTAAAAAAATCAAGGTTTTAAAAATTTGTTTATTTGGTTCAGAGCTCCTTTGAGGCTTGACTTTCAAATAATATAGTGATATGAGAGTTCTTTTACCAGAAAGTCTGAAAAATAATAAACAATTTTACTATTTCCTTGATAGCCAAGCACATACCTTTTGGTTTTCTCTCATGGAAATGCTATTACTAAAATTAGTCAAGGAAAATTAGTGAGTTAAACATAAACCATTATTAGAGAAAACTAGATTTGTGACTTCCAAACATGGATTACTACAAAAATAGACATGGAATAAGAAAATTCATTGACTAAGATTCCTTTGGGCTAACATAATAATTTCTGTTGTATGAGCTGCGGAGGACACATGGAAATAATACTGTAAGTTTCTTGCAAAAATAAAACCCCTTTAGTGCTTATATTGTATTAAATTCTTTGTATTTGAGGGCACTAAAGGGAAAATATCATTCTTCTGTAGCCTCAGGATAGTAATTTTAAAATGTTTCAGCAATTTAAGATAGACATGTAATCCACAAAAACCCCAACAATGACCCTTTTTGCTGCTAAATTCATAAATACAGTTCAGTTATTTTCTTACTTTGCTCACAGTAGTATTTGATGGTATTGTTCATTTTTCTTCTGAACATACCCAAATCCAGAGCTCTCACTTGTAATTTTCCTCCTACCTCTCTGGTTTCTGTTATCAATTTTTTTATTGCCAAATAATAATTGTACATATTTCTGTGATACATGTGATATCTTGATTCATGCATACAAAATGTAGTGATCAAATCAGGGTAATTGGGATATTTATCACCTCAAACATTTAATTTTTAATTTTTTATTTTTTGAGTTGGAGTCTCACTCTGTCGCCCAGACTGGAGTGCAGTGGCACGCTTCGGGTCATCGCAGCCTCGACCTGCTGGGCTCCGGCGATCCTTCCGCCTCAGCCTTCCAAGTAGCTGGAACTACAGGAGCGCGCTACCACGCCCGGCTAATTTTTGATTTATTGTAGAGACGAGGTCTCACCAAGTTGCCCGGGCGGGTCTCGAACCTGCGAGCTCAGGCAACCCACTCACCTCAGCCTCCCAAAGTGCTGGGATTACAGGGTGAGCCACCGAACCTGACCTCAAACATTTATTATCTATTTGTGTTGGGAACATTCCAAATCTACTCTTCTAGATATTCTGAAGCAAATAATAAATGATTGCTAACTGTAGTCACTGTACCATGCTATTGAACACTGAAACTCATTCCTACTATCTAACTGTATTTTTGTACCTATTAACCAAGGTTTCTTTTCTTTTCTTTTTTTTTTTTTTTTTTGAGTTGGAGTCTCACTCTGTCGCCCAGACTGGAGTGCAGTGGCACGTTCCCGGCCACAGCAGCCTCGACCTGCTGGGCTCAGGCGATCCTTCCGCCTCAGCCTTCCAAGTAGCTGGAACTACAGGCGCGCGCTACCACGCCCGGCTAATTTTTTGATTTATTGTAGAGATGAGGTCTCACCAAATTGCCCAGGGGGGTCTCGAACCCGCGGGCTCAGGCAATCCGCTCACCTCAGCCTCCCAAATCACGGGATTACAGGCTGAGCCACCGAGCCTGGCTAACCAAGGTTTCTTAATCTGGCTCTCCTCCCTATGATTTCCAGACTGTTATAACCACCCTTTTACTCTCTACCTCTCTAATAGCCACCTCTTGTGCTTCCACATGTGAGTGAGAACATGTGACATAACTTTCTCTGCTGTGGCTTATTTGACTTAACACAATGTCCTTCAGTTCCATTCATGTGGCTGCAGGTGACAAAGCTTCATTCTTTTTTATAGTTTGGTAATATTTCATTGTAGATACAAACTACACTTCCTTTACCCATTCACCCATTGATAGGCACTTTGATTCTAAATCTTGGCTATTGTGAATAGTGCTTCAATAAACAATAAACATGGGAGTACAGGTATCTCTTGGATATATTGATTTATTTCAAATATATGCCCAGCAGTGGGATTGTTGGATCACATGGTAGTTTTATTTTTATTTTTGAGAAACCTTCATACTATCTTCCACCGTGTCTGTGCTTATTAACATATCCACCAGCAGGATATAGCATTCCCATTTCTCAGCAGCTGTTAATTTTTGCCTTTTAAATAATAGCTATTTCAACTGGAATAAGATCATATCTCATTGTCATTTTGGTTTGCATTTCCTTGAGGCTTAGTAATGGTGAGCATTTTTTAATAACGTTGGCCATTTTTAAGTCTTTTGTAGAATAATGATCTATTCATATACTTTGCCCACTTTTTGAGTTTTGTTTTTCCCGATGTTAGATTGTTTGAGTTCCGTTTATATTCTGAATACTAGTCACTTGTTGGATGAATACTTGCAAATATTTTCTTTCATTCTACAGGTTGTCTCCACTCTGTTTACTGTTTTCTTTGCTGTGCAGAAGTTTTTAAAATTTAATATAAGTCCCATTTGTCTATTTTTGTTTTTGTTTCCTCTGCTTTTGAAGTCTTAGACATAAAATTGTTGCCTAGACAAATGCTATGAACTGTTTTTTCTAAATTTTATTCCAATGATTTTAAGGTTTTAAGTATTATGTTCAAGTCTTTAATCCATTTTGAGTTTATTTTTGTATATAGGAATCTAGTTGTATTCTTCCGCATTTGAATATCCAGTTTTTCCAGTACAATTTATATAAGACAATATCCTTTCCTCAATGTATGTTATTGGCACCTTTGTTGAAAATGAGTTGGCTTTAAATGTGTGAATTTGTTTTGGGGTTCTCCATTTTGTTCCATTAATTTATGTGTATTTTTTATGCCATTATCATGCTGTTTTGGTTATTATAGCTTAATAGTATAATTTAAAGTCAAATAGTGTAATGCTTTCAGCTTTGTTCTTTTTGCTCAGAATTGTTTTAGATATTTGGGGTTTTGTGTGGTTGCATACGAATTTTAGGACTTTTTTCTATTTTTTTGATGAATGCCATTGCTATTTTAAGAGGGATTGCATTGAATCTGTTGTTTGCTTTGGGTAGTACTGAACAGTTAACAATATTAATTATTTCTATTATAAACATGGAATATCCTTCCATTTGCTGTGTCTTCTTCAATTTCCTTCATCAATGTTTTGATAGTTTTTGTTGTAGAGATCTTTTACTTCTTTGATTGAATTTATTCTTAAATAATTTTTGTAGCTATTTTGAATGAAATTAATTTATTTCTTTTTTGGATTGCTTGTTGTTTGCATATAGAAATGCTATTGATTCTTTTATGTTGGTTTTGAATCCTGAAATTTTCCTGAATTTATTTGTCAGTTATAGCAGTTTTGTGTAGTGTTTAGGTTTTTGTATATATAAGATCGTGTCATCTGAAAAAAAATAATAATTTGACTCCTTCCTTTTCAAATTGGACACCATTTATTTCTTTTTCTTAATTTATTGCTCTGGCTAGGACATTCAGTACTATGTTGAATAAAGTGGTGAAGATGAGCATCATTGTCTTGTTCTAAATCTTAGATAAAAGATTTTGAATTTTTCCCCAGTTAGTATAATATTAGCTATGGGGTTGTCATACAGGTTTTTTATCATTTGGGGCTTTGTTCCTTCTATATCCAGTTTGTTGAGAATTTCCATCATGAAGAGATGTTACATTTTAATTAATGCTTTTTAAGCATCTGTTGAAATTATAATATGTTTTTGTTCCTTGATTCTGCTGATATGATATATCGCATTTCTTGATTTGCATATATTGAAGCAACCTTTCATTCCTAGGATTAGCCTCAATTGATTGCGGCAAATGGCCTTTTTAGTGTGTTGCTGAGTTTGGTTTGCTAGTATTTTATTGAAAATTTTTTAATTGTGTTTATAAGGGAAGGGATATTGGGTTGTATTTTTATTTTTTGGCTGTGTTATTGCCTGGTTTTGGTATCAAAGTAATGCTGCCTTATGTAGTGAGTTTGGAAGTATTCCCTTATCTTTAATATTTTAGAATAGTTTGAATAGAATTTGTGTTAGTTTTTCTTTAAATGTTTGATATAATTCATCAGTGAAGACATCAGGTCCTGGGTTTTTCTTTGATGAAAGACTTTTTACTACTGCTTTAATCTAGCTACTTATTACTGGTATATTCAGATCATCTATCTATTCATGGTACAATCTTGGTGCATTGTATGAGTTCAGGAATTTAGTAATTTCGTTTAGTTTTTCAAATTTATTGGCATATAGTTTTTCATAATAGTCTCTAATGAAAAGATTGGAATATTGTCTTCACTGCTGAATTCTGCAAAACATTTAAAGAAAAAAATTATCAATCTTTCTCAAACAGCTCCTTTAAAAAGTGTTTCCTTCCACACTCATTTTATAAAGGCTAGCATTACCCTGATTGTCAAAGCCCAGACATATGCTACAAGAAAAATAATTACAAGCCAATATCTCTGATTAACATAGATGCAAAAGTACTCAACAGAATACTTGCAAACCGAATTCAATGACACATTAATAGGTTCATTTACTATGATCAAGCAGGATTCATCGCAAGGATGATTCAATATATGCAAATGTAGTAATTAAATGCAACACATTAGCAGAATAAAACAAATAAACCATGTGATTATCTCAATAGATGCAGCAAAAGCATCCTTTTATGATTAAAACAATTCTTAACAAATTAGATATAGAAGGAGCATATCTTAACACAACAAAGGTCAAGCATGACAAGCCTATAACTTCCAACATACTGAATGAGGAAAAGTTTAAATCTTTTCCTCTAACATCATGAATAAGACAAGGATGCCCACATTCACCATCTCTATTCAACATAGTACTAGATGTTCAAGTCAGAGCAATTAAACAAGATAACAAATTAATAGGTATCAAAATCAGAAAGAAGTTAAATTGTCCCTGTTTTCAGATGACATAATTTTATATAGAGAAAAGACTAAAGACCCCACCAAAAAACCTGCAGACCTAATAAATAAATTTAGTAAAGTTGCAAGTTACAAAATATCAGCAGCATTTCTATACAATAACAGCAAACCTTATTAAAAAATTTTTAAATTACATTTCCAATACTTACAAAAAAGTAAAATACTTAGTAATAAGTTTATCTAAGGAAGTGAAAAGGCTGCTACTTTGAAAACTATAAAACTTCAAAAGAAGACACAAATAAATGTCTTAAAGATAACTAAAGATATTCCATGTTCATGGATAAGAATAATTAATATTGTTAAAATGACATTACTACTCAAAGTAATCTACTGATTCAATGCAATCCTTATCAAAATTCCAATGACGTTTATCAAAAAAATAGAAAAAAACAATTCTAAAATTTATATGGAATCACAAGAGAACATGAATAGCCAAAACAACATTGAACAAAAAGAATTTAGCTGGAAATATCACAATTTCTGACTTCAAATATACTACAAAGTAATAATAATCAAAACAACATGGTCTTAACATAAAAACTGACACACAGTGAGAGAGATTAGGAAGTCCAAAAGTAAACTCACAAATTTATAATCAATTTTTTACAAGGGTGTCAAGAACACACAATAAGCAAAAAACAGTCTCTTTAATAGTGTTGGGGAACTGGATCCATATGCAGCAGGATGCAATTAGACTTTGTAGCCAGATTTTTAAAATACTGTTCTATTCTAAATATTTAATACTATTTCATTATTGAAAGCCATTAAGTTTGTAAACATATTCTAACAGAATTAAACATACTATCAATGCTTTAATTATTTAATCATAATTAAGTAAATAATTTTTTCTAACCTTGAAGATATTATGTCTTCAATTAAAATTTGGGAACATTTTTGTCCTACAAGCACAATTTTTTTTCTAATTTTCAAAATGAAATTTAGTCTACTTCATTGAAATTACTATTCCTTTTTTGGAAGAGATAGTATTGCTCCACTGGCATATGAGAGCTTCAAGATACTATTAAAGATTTAACATGTATTATTTAAAGTAAAATCCAAACTTTCAGATAAAGTTAATCTACATGCCATATCCATCTTATTTGAATGAAAGAGCAAGCAGGAAGTATTTGACAAGTGACAATTAGCAGGAAACTTGTGTTTGAAAAAAATGAGAATGGATTTTTAGTTTCCACTAAATCTTTTGGCAAAGTTAAATAAAACTGTTTCTTCAATGACTCAATACATTTTCAAAAATATTTTAAATCATTAACTACCTTCTTTTATAAGTTTTCTTATATTTGAAAATGTAGCATTGATCTGGCAGAAGTAAAAGTAAAATTTTAAACTTTTTCATCCTTGATATTATGCAAAACATGCAAGACACTGATGTATTAAAGTGCCAAGTGTTTTCTCCTACTAAGAATGCGGCAGCCTTGCTTCTCGGAGATTGCATATTTACTCCCTGCTTAATATGAATTTTGGAAAATCTCATTCCAAGATAGATGAACAAGTCACAGAACCTTGCCAAGGGTTTGTCATTAGGAGAAAATAAGCCTCTGCTGTCTTAAATATTTATTACTAATTCTCTTTCTCAAGATTGATGCATTTATATGTACGTGTGTGTGTGCGTGTGTGTGTGTGTGTGTGTGTGTGTGCGTATGTGTGTGTGTGGAGAGAGAGAGAGAGCGGTGGGGGGAGAGAAGCAGCAAGGTCTTTATATGAAAATTGTCATTTTTTTGGCTCACCTACACAATACATTGGAACTTAGGATATTTCAACCCATGCTATTGTAATTCGATTCTCCATTGACCATGGAGGCTTAAGGAAAATAACTTCCCCAGATACCTTCAATTTTATAAAAACAAATTAAAGGATTGAGGCTCTTGAAATAAATCCCTTAATATTTACTGTGTGCACATATGCGTTCAAAGTCTAACTATTCTGCAAACAGCACACAGATTAGAATTTTGGATCACTGTTGCATCTATAAGTATACCACTTTTGGTTTATAAACATGCCAGTCTCTCTTCAGTTTCCATATAAAGCTGTCCTCTCTGCTTTAAAAACAACCATTTCACCCTTTACCTCTACCTTATCTAGCAAATTTCTATACTCCCTCACCTCCACGTATTTAGCTCACAGATCTGTTGTGAGATAGTCTCTTACCCAGGAGCAAAAGGGGTTGGAGTGCTAGTTAATTTCATCTTCCTCATTGTTTTAAATACTCTTTGCTTGTAAATCTTTGTGTCAACCATTACTATGTTATAATCATGTATGTGCATGCCTCTCTCATCCATCCATTACATTCAGAACATTTCTACTTAGTAATACAGATCTCCCAATTCCCAACATCTGGCATAATTTCCACCTGAATATTGGTATTCATTCGATTAATATTGGCTTCATGAGTGGTCATGGTCACTAACATGGTCCCAGGGTAATCTAGTTAAATTGCTTATCAATAAAAATAAAAACTATTTCAAAACATTCTAACATATGGTAACACAGTTTTTGCCCAAAGGTATTCATGTATAGTTATGTTACTGCCCAAAGGTATTCATGTATAGTTATGTTACTAGTCCTTGTGATAGTCCTTACAATGGTTAGAATGCTGTCTTTATTTAGAGCCCAAGTATATATTGGTGTAACTTCAACAATATAACTGAATTCTCCTTCCTGACAAAACAAGTGTACCAACTGGCATTTTTTCATAGTGGTTGTACTTTCTTCTTTTTATTATTTTAAGGTAAAATGTTTCTTTTCTTTCCTGTTATTATTTTTTTTTGAGTTGGTGTCACTCTTGTCACCTAGACTGAAGTGCAGTGGCACGCTCACAGCCACCGCAGCCTCGACATTCCATCTCAGCCTTCCAAGTAACTGGAACTACAGACACACGCCACCATGCCTGGCTAGTTTTTTTTGTGTGTGTGATTTCTTGTAGAGATGAAATCTCACCAAGTTGCCCAGGCTGGTCTCGAATCCCCAGGCTCAGGCAATCATCTCGCCTCAGTCTCCCAAAGTGCTGGAATTACAGGCTGAGCCACCACGCCTGGCCAGTAAAATGTTTATCTCTTTCAAATATTCCACAGGTTAAATAATTATCAAACACGTAACAAATCTGGGCAAATTCTTTTATGTATTTTTAATGTATCTTTTGAAATATGACATGGAAACAGAAGACATTACTTTCAATATGAAGTGATTAGCCTAGAGTGTACTAGTTAAGTAGCCTGAAATATCTCAGTTTAATAATCCTATAATAGAAGCAAGTGATGAGTATTTAACTAATGCTGCTTATTGCTTAAAAATACTATCACTTTTAAGCTATGCCATTTGTTCCTAAGCTTATGCACATTAAACTAAAATGTTGGTGCTTTTTGGAGCCAAACTCTACTCTAAAGTATAAGTCCTGGCAACTATTGATCAATTTCTTCTTCCTACAGCTTTGCCTATTCCAAAATGGCATGTAAATGGAATTAGACAGCATTTAGCCCTTTGAGTATGGCTTCTTTCGTAGCCTAATGCATTTGAAATTTATCCATCTTTTTTTCCCCTGTATTAGTAGTTTATATCTTTTTATTGTTGAGTTGCATTTCATTGTATGAACACACTACAGTTAGTTCACTAATTTATCAGTCAAAATATATTTGAATTATTTTTAATTTTTTGTGATTATAAATAAAAGTGTTATAAACCTCCATAGGTTTTTCTGTGAGCATGAGTTCTGTTTCAGTCAGATGGGAATGGGATTGCTGGGTAATGTAAGTGTATATATAATTTTACAAGAAACTGCCAGACTACTTTCCACTTGCCTTCCCATCAGCAATGTTTGAGAATTCTATTTTGCACAGAGCCACCTCAATTACACTTGGTATTTTCAGCCATACTAACTTTACTAATTTTATTATAGTAACTCTAATTGTGTATAGTGGTATATCATTGATTTTAATTTGTACTTCCCTAATATTTAATGTTACAGAGCATTTATCTACTGCTTATTTGACATTCATATTTTTGTCTATTTGACCATCTTGCTTATTTTGAGTTTTTTGTTTCTTATTAAGGAGTTTTGAGAATAATTTACTTATGCTTCATATATGCATATATATGTACATTTTGCAAATATGTGCTTTTCAGACATTTCATTTTTATTTTTTATTTTATTTTAATGATGTGGGGTACAATTCAGGATTAGGTATACAAGTGGTCATCATACAGGTAAATTTGAGCCTCCCTTTGTCCCAACTTTTGGCTGGTTTGAGATCAGGTACCCTTATTGATATTATGTGCCCCCAGTTCCCTGGCAGTTTCTGGCTACTGTCAATCACTTTATTGTATTATAGTAAATGATAAGGGTCTGCTTATGAGTGAGAACATATTCAGTTCTCTGTTTCTGTGATAAATAACTAATATAGGCTCTAAATTCATCCAAGTTACTGCGAAGTTCATAATGTTGTTCTTCTTTATGACTGTGGAATATTCCATTGTGTATATGTACTTTTTTTTAAATCCAGTCCAGTTTCAATGGGCAGCATGGTTGGCTCCATGTTTTTGCTATTGTAAATAGTGCTGCAATAAATATATGTGCAAGTATCTTTTTTGTAGAGTGATTTAAGGTCCTCCAGGTATATTCCCAGAAGGGGGACTGGTGGGTCATATAGAAGGTCAACTTCTAGTTCTTTTAGAAATGTTGCCCATTGAAGCTGGACTGGATAAAGAAAATGTGGTGCATTTACACAATGGAATATTATGCAGCCATAAAGAAGGACAAATATATGGACTTTGCAGCAACTTGGATGGATTTGGACTCGATCATACTCAGTGATCTATCACAGAAACAAAGGACAGAGTACCACATGTTCTCACTCATAAGTGGACCTTGAACAATTATAATACTATAAGAAAGCATTTGGCAGTAATGGGAAACTGTCAGGGGAGGCAGGGTAGGATTGGCAGTTGAAGGAAACTGCTAGGGGAGGGGAGGGGAGGTGGGATTGGGAGTTGAGGGAAACTGCTAGGGGAGGGAGGGGCATACCTCATCAACAAGGGTACCTGCGTAATCAATGTCTGTATACCTAACCCTGAATTGTACCCCACATCTTTATGATAAAAAAGAAAAAACAAAACAAAAGAAAGAAAGAAATCGCCACACTGTTTTCCATATAGGTTGACCCAGTTTGCATTCCCACTGACTGTTTAGAAGGGTTCCCTTTTCTCTGCATCCTGGCCAGCATCTGTTGTTGTTTGTTTTATTAATGATTGCTATTCTTACTAGAGTTAGGTGTTATCTCAATGTGGTTTTGATTTGCATTTCTCTGATTAGTGAGGCTGAGCATTTTTTCATGTGTCTGTTGACTGCTAGTATGTCTTCTTTTGAGAAGTGTCTATTCATGTATCTTGACCACTTTTGGGGGCTGTTTGTTTTTTTCCTTTCGGCACATTTGAGTTCTCTATAGGTCCTTGATGTTAGACCTTTGTCAGATACACTGTTGGCAAATATTTTTTCCATTTCTGTGGGTCTTCTCCCCACTATCTTGATGGTTTCTTTTGTTTTGTAGCAGCTTTTCAGTTTGATGAGGTCCCACTTGCCAATCTTATCTCTTATGGCAAGATCAGGAGTTTTGATCAGGAGTTGGTTGGGGTTTTGATCAGGAGTTGGTTGCCTCTTCTGATTTCCATCAAGGTATCTTCTGCGTTTTCCAGCATTCTTAACATTTGAGATTTTACATTTAGGTCTTTGATCCATTTGGAGTTGATTTTTGTATACAATGATGGGTAGGGATTCTGTTTCATTTCTCTGCACATGATTAGGCAGTTTTCCCAGCACCATTTGTTGAACAGGTTCTCCTCTTTCCCGTGGTTGTTAGTGGAAGCTTAGTCAAAGATGAGTTGGTTGAGAAATTGAGGTTTTACTTCCAAAATCTCTATCCTGTTGCATTGGTCTATATGCCTATTCTTGTACCAATATCAGGCTGTTTTGATTATTGTAGCCTTATAATAAAGTGTGATACCTCTCGCTTTGTTTCTTTTGCAAAGGATTGTTTTGTCTTTTAGTGGTCATTTATATTTCCTTATGAATTTCTGTATTGTTTCTAGGTCTGAGAAGAATGATGTTGGTAATTTAATGGGTATAGTGTTGAATCTGTAAATTACCTTTGGTAGTATGAATATCTTAACAATATTAATTTTTCCAATTCATGAGCCTGGAATATTTTTCCATTTGTGTCATCTTTGATTTATTTGAGCAATGTTTTGTAGTTTTTGTTGTAAAGGTCTTTCACTTCTCTGGTTAGGAAGATGCTGAGGTATTTCTTTTCTTTTTCATTTTTGGCTATTGTGGATGGGATTGTGCTTTTTATTTGGTTCTCTACCCGTTAGTTGTTGGTATACAAGAATTCAACTGTCTTTTGCCATGTTTATTTTGTACCTTGAGATTTTGCCAAAGTCCTTTATCAGTGCAAGGAGGTTTCTGACATATTCTCTTGGATTTTTGAGGTATAGGATTATATTGCCAGGAAAGAGGGATAACTTGATCTTTTTTTGTATTTGAATACCCCTGATTTCCTCCTCTTGTCTGATTGCTCTAGCTAGGACTTCCAACACTATGTTGAACAGGAGGGGTGAGAGTG
>CAUYQG010075096.1:0-23697 GCA_963574415.1 Tarsius wallacei | reverse complement strand
AACTGGCTGACCACATGCAGAAGATTAAAGCAGGACCCCTATCTATCCCCATACACAAACATTAACTCCAAATGGATCAGAGACCTAAATTTAAAACCTCAAACCATAAGAATCTTAGAAAACGAAGGACATACTCTCATGGAAATTGGAACTGACATCCAATTCCTGAACAGAACCCAAAACCCACAGGCCATAAGAGACAAGATAGACAAGTGTGACCTCATTAAACTAACAAGCTTCTGCAAAGCCAAAGAAACCATCAAGAGAGCAGGGAAACAGCCTACAGACTGGGAAAAAGTATTTGCCAACTCCAGGTCGGACAAGGGCTTAACATCCTGGATCTACAGGGAACTCAAACGTGCAGAAAAGAAAAAAAAACAAACAACCCCATTATAAAATGGGCAAAGGATATGAACAGACACTTCTCAAAGGAAGACATCCGAGCAGGCAACAGACACATGGAGAAGTGTTCAACCTCACTAATCATCAGGGAGATGCAAATCAAAACCACACTGAGATACCACCTAACTCCAGTCAGAATGGCAATTATCAATAACTCAAAAAATAACAGTTGCTGGAGAGGGGGTGACGAAAAGGGAACACTCCTACACTGTTGGTGGGAGTGTAAACTAGTGCAACCTCTTTGGAAAGCAGTGTGGCGATTCCTAAAAGCTCTAAACATCAACCTCCCATATGACCCCGCAAACCCCCTACTGGGAATATATCCTGAAGAACACAAATCACTTTATAAAAAAGATACCTGCACACGTATGTTTATCGCAGCAATGTTCACAATAGCAAGAACCTGGAAGCAACCATGCTGTCCATCAAAAGAGGACTGGATTAAAAAAACGTGGTACATATACACAATGGAATACTACGCAGCCATAAGAAAGAATGAAATCATGAATTTCGCAGCAACCTGGATGGAACTAGAGTCCATAATACTGAGTGACCTCTCACAGAAACAAAAAACTAAGTACCACATGTTCTCTCTCATATAGTAGACCTTGATCATCCAACATACTACCACAAGAAAATGACTGACAGTGGTGGGAAACTATGGGGGGCGGGGGCGATGGGATTAATGGTGATAAATATCTGTCTGGGGACGGGGAGACAACTCTTATCATTAAGGGTGCCTGAATGAAGCATTTTTGTATTCCTAACCCCTAACTGTACCCTGTAATACCATAATAAAAAAAATTAAAAAAAAAAAAGAGGAATTGAGTTTGATGCAAATGGCATTCTGAATGTATGCTATATTATTATGGTGTAATCTTTAGAAAACATAAAATAATCATGTAGAAAAAAAATTCACATCAACCTGAAAAATAAGAACAAATGCCCAAACAGTCCATTTTTTTAAGCAGTAGAAAATTGGGTTTTTCAGATTAAGGATGGATCACCCAAGTATTTTTATATTCTAGATTAAATATCTTAAATTTATTTGTACTTACAAAAGCTTTGGCTGTCTGATAATCACCGTTTAATAACATCTAACTAACCAGATATGGTACAAAAAATAAATACATGGTAAATATACTGAGTACTTTTTGTAATTTTTTTTATCAAGATAATTCTAGAAGACAAGAAATGATTACCTTTATTTAACAGAAAAATCTGGAAGGGTAACAGACTACACCACATTCTTTCCAAACACAAACACAGAAATAAACCAATAAACACATAACCACAAAACAAGGGAAAAACCGAATGTTTAAAAGTGTGAACTTCTGATTCATTGGTTCTGGAAGACTCCATAAATCACTGTGGAAGTGCTGACACCATTATTGTAGCCTTAAAAGATTTTTAAATATAGATTTTGCAAGAATGCTAATTTTCTATATCAAATTTCTAATGAGTGTGTGGTCTTCAAAAGTTGTAGTTTAAAAAACTTTAGAGTAAGAAGAGCCAGAATAATATGTTCAAAATAAAAATGATCACCTTTTCTAAACCTTATAGCCAATACATCTGTACTCCTATTATATATTTTATTGCCAGGTTAAAAAAATCTCAAGTCAGTTTAACAAGTTGTTTCATTGAACTACATAGTACACTTCTTGAGGGAAGAGAAAATGCCTTCTCTTATGTCTTCTTTAAAAAAAAAAAATTGCAATAATTTACACTTCTTTATAATGCAACACATAGTTTACCCTCAAAAGAAAAGTATCATAGTTCATATTCATGTCCAGCTGAAAGCTCTGTTTAAAAGAAATCCAATTGTCCCTTCTCTGTATGTACAGTCTATTAAACAACTAGAGAGCATTCAAAGCATAAATGTCATCCTTTCATTACAACAAAAATAGGTTTAAATTCTCAGCTTATGTTAAGTACACATTTTTTTCTGTGTAATGTGTTTGCAATCACTGTAAATTTCTGTCTCAGGAGCTCTATTTTTTTTTTAATTAGAAAGTTTTCAATAGTATTGACTTCTTTGAAGAGTCCATCTATCTCGTCAATGTAACATGCATCTACTGCTGCTCTACACTTAAGATATTTACATATATAGACAACACCAGATTAACTTCCTTGCTCATATCATTCAAATCTTTTTCTAAGGCTTCATCTTTATAAATGGTCGAGGACTTTCAGAGAAGGTTGAATCTGATTTTCTAAGAAAGGGCAGCTGTGGATTATCTGGCACTTGAGCCTCCATTTCTCTTGGCCTCTTGCGATTTCTAGTATTGAGTTTTACAAGGTGACCTGGCATCATATTCTGAAGGTATGAGCTTCATTCTCAGTGAAAGCATGAACATGAGGACTGCAGATGCATCTATAACTTCTTCCACTTAACAAATATGAAGACTTGCTTATGTAGCACACATTGCATATACTTGAAATATATTGTTTGGAACAATAAATATAGAAGAAAAAGAGGTGAGGCTATTGTCTCATATTATAATCTGAATAAATATTCTGAGTGATTGATTAAAGAGTCATTCAATCTGGAGGATCAAAGCAATGAATCTTACTTCTAGCATAGACATCATGATGTAAAACAATAAAAACCAAACATCTCTAGGGTAGTCTAAATAACATGCTAAAATAATGGACAATATTGTGTTATTTCTTTGAATATTCAATTTTTGTTGTTCTGTACATAAAATTAAATAGGGACTTCCATTTCTGGTAATGATGAGTAGTTTATATCAGAAAAATTTTCCTGCAAGTGATTATATACTCTAGAAAATGTATGAAAAGTAACCATTTGAAGGCATAAACAGGTAAGTGAAACCAGAGGAAATCAGATGTTGAATGAAAAGGAACACATCTCAAAAATCATTCACCATGACCAAGTAGGCTTCATCCCCAGGATGCAGGGTTGGTTCAACATCTGTAAGACCATAAATGTAATTAAATGCATCAACAGATGTAAAAATAGTAACCACATGATTATATTGTTAGATGCAGTAAAAGCTTTTGATAAAATCTAACATACCTTCTTGATAAAAAGCCTCAAACACCTAGGCATAGAAGGAACATACCTCAAAATAGTAAACACCATCTATGATAAACCCACAGTCAGCATATTGCTCAATGGACAGAAACTGGAAACATTTTCCCAGAAAACCGGAACAAGACAAGGTTATAGACTCTCATCCTTCCTGTTCAGCATTTTGTTGGAAGTCCTAGCTAGTGCAATTAGACTAGAGAAGGAAATCAGGAGTATCCAAATAGGAAAAGAGAAAGTAAAGTTATCACTTTTTGTTGATGGTTTATCCCATACCACAAAAATCCAAAATTATCTGTCAACAGCCTGCTTGCACTGACAAAAGACTTTGACAAAGTTTCGGGTACAAAATAAATGTGCAAAAGACAGTTGCATTCTTATACACTAACAATAAGCAGGCAGAGAACCAAATAAAAAGCACAATCCCATTCGCAGTAGCCACAAAAGAAAAAAAAGAAAGAAAGAAATATCTCCGTATCTTCCTAACCAGAGAAGTGAAAGACCTTTACAATGAGAACCTCAAAACACTGCTCAAAGAAATCCATTCCGTGCTCATGGATAGGAAGAATCAACATTATTAAGATGTCCATCCTATCAAAGACAATCTACAGATTCAACACAATACCCATTAAATTACCAACATCATTCTTCTCTGATCTGGAAATGACAATACAGAAATTCATGTGGAAACATGAACGACTACGAATAGCCAAAACAACTCTTAGCAAACAAACAAACAAACAAACAAACAAAGTAGGAGTTATCACACTTTCAGACCTCAAACTTTACTATAAGACTACAATAATAAAAACAGCCTGGTATCTGTACAAGGACAGGCATACAGACCAATGGGACAGGTTAGAGATTCTGGAAGCAAAGTCTCAATTTTTCAGCCCACTCATCTTTGACAAAGCCTCAAGCAACAACCATTGGAGAGAGAAGAACCTATTCAGTAAATGGTATGGGAAAACTGGCTGAACAAGTTCAGAAGATTGAAACAGGACCCCTACCTATCACCATACACAAAAATTAACTCTAAATGGATCAAAGACCTAAATGTAAAATCTCAAACTATTAAGAATATTACAAAATGCAGGAGACACCTTGTGGAAATTGGAACTGGCAACCAATGCCGGAACAAAACCCCAAGTGCCCATTCCATAAGAGACAAGACAGATAAGCGGGACCTCATCAAACTGACAAGCTTCTGCAAAGCAAAAGAAACCAACAAGAGAGCCGGGAGACAGTCCACAGACTGGGAAAAAATATTTGCAAACTGTATATCTGACAAAGGCCTAACATCTAGTATCTACAAGAAGTTCAAATATGCTGCAAGGAACAAAATAAACAGCCCCATTAAAAAGTTAGCAAAAGACACGAACAGACACTTCTCAAAAGAAGATATACGGGCAGCCAACAGGCACATGAAAAAGTGTTCAGCTCACTCATCATCAGAGAAATGCAAATGAAAACCACATCCAGATACCACCTAACTCCAGTAGGAATGACTATCATTAATAAAACAAACAACAACAGATGCTGGTGAGGATGCAGAGAAAAAGGAACACTTCTACACTGATGGTGGGAATGTAGATTAGTGCAACCTCTTTGGAAGATAGTGTGGCGATTTCTGAAAAACTGGAAATTGACCTTCCATTTGACCCAGCAATTATCCTATTGGAAACATACCTGGAGAAACTCATGTCATCCTATCAAAAAGATACCTGCACATGCGTGTTTGTTGCTGCTCTGTTAACAATAGCAAAAACATGGAACCAACCATGTTGTCCATTGAGGTTGGACTGGATAAAAAAATGTGGTACATATACACAACAGAATACTATGCAGCCATAAAGAAGCACAAGCATATGAACTTTGCAGCAACTTGAATGTATTTAGAGTTGATCATACTCAGTGATTTATCACAGAAACAAAGAACAGAGTACCATATGTTATCACTCGTAAGCAGACCTTGAACAATTATCATAATACTATAAGAAAAAGATTGGCAGTAGTGGGAAACTGCTGGGGAGGATGAGGGTGTAGGATTGGCAGCTGAGGAAATCTGCCAGGGGAGGAAGGGACACACCTCATCAAGAGGGGTACCTGCATAATGATAATTTGTATACCTAACCCTAAATTGTACCCACATCTTTAAAATAAAAGAAAACAAAAACAAAAAACAGAAAATAAAAACAAATAAAAGAGAAAAATAACACAAAGAGTAAAGTATGAATGATTAAGTTTTGAAATTTAGCAATCTAATAAATTAAAATAGAATATCATTCAACTATAATGAACCCTAAATATAAGATATAATAATAAAACAGAAATATGGCCAAAGCTCAAAGAGAAAAAAAGTGGAATACCAAAAAAAAAAAAAAAAGGCCAATTAAGCCCATGGAATATGAGAAAGGAGCAAGAAAGAAACAAAATAGAGAAATAATAAATGGAAAATAAATACCAAGATGTTTGACCTTGGTCAAACAATAATAAGATTACATTAAATATAAATAGAAAATAACAATTCAATAAAAGAAAGAGGGTTTCAGACTAGATGTTAAAAAAAGCAGAAACAATGATTGCTGTATATAAAAGATGCATACTAAATATAAAAACCAATATAGGTAAAATTAGTAACATGAATAAAGATACATCATTCAAACTTTCTACTTAAAAACTTTGTACATTTATATTATTGTATATAAATGCAGACTTCAAAGCAATAAATCTTACCAGACATTAAAAAATATATTTTATAGCGATAAAAGCATCAATTCACCAAGAAAACAT
This sequence comes from Tarsius wallacei, assembly GCA_963574415.1. Lineage (NCBI taxonomy): Eukaryota > Metazoa > Chordata > Mammalia > Primates > Tarsiidae > Tarsius > Tarsius wallacei. The sequence goes on along the minus strand of CAUYQG010075096.1, from coordinate 17,450 downwards.
AACAATTAAAATATATATTGATTAGAAATTTAGAACATAGTAAACTGAAAACTCTGCAGCTAACAAAAGACAAATTTACATGAATAAAAGGAAATTTTAACAATGTAAAACTCAGCAATAAATGTAAACAGCAATATAAATCAAAGCAACCTAGATGGCACATATAAAACTTGACCCAATAACTGAAAAATACAAATTAATTTTTTTTCAGGTTTACATTTACTGTCCGCCAAAATAGAAGAAAAATATAATTCTTTTCCTCTTATCCCCTATCCATGCCTTTTTCAGAAAGCCACTGATTTTTCTATTACTATATATTAGTTTACATTCACTGGAATTTTACATAAATACAAATATACTATACATAATGCTATTTTATATTTTTTTAAGTCAGCATAATTGTTTTGACATTTACCAATGTTGTTGAATTAGGACCTCTTTTTTTTTTTTTTTTAATTGCTGTCTCGTATTCTTTAAACCAAAAATAAAATTCAACGTCCTCCAACTGACTGAATGGGCTTCCTCTGGACTAAAACAAATCTGGAAAACTAAATTACAGGCTATGATGGAAAAGGAAGTAGAACATACCTTTTTATACCCCCTTCTTTGTGGAATTTAGGCACTTTGGATTAGCATTAACATTAAATAGAGATCACAAGACTGACCAATCAGATTGTGTGGCAACAAGATACCACAGTTCAACCTGCCTCTGGTATAACATCAATTACAAATAGCAGGTCCTAAAGGAAGTAGAAATATTTAAATTCAAAATTTGTGTATTTGACATATTTTGAAATAATCCTGCAAGTTTACCTGTTAGGGAAATTTACATCTGTAAAGAACCTCTTTCCCTAGAAGAGTGACACCTTTTATGACATTTATTACTGATTTTCTCTGAATCCTGATATTTAGCATCTTCATTTATATAACAAGAACTTTGGCTTCCACAACGCCTCTTATCTTAACTCAAACATTTCTTTTACTGATATCAAATTCTTTAGACATAGCTTAACTCTTTTAACCAATTGTCAATCAGAAAATTTTTATATTCACCTATGACTTGCAAGGCTCCACTTTGAGATGTCCCACTTTTCTGAGCCCCCAAAATGTAAATCTCACATGTATTAATTTACATTTTTGCCGATAATGTCTGTCTCCCTTAATGACACATATTCTCAGGATCTCTTGGGACTGTGCTTCAGGCCTTGGTCACTCATATTTGGCTCAGAATAAACTTCTTTAAATATTTTACAGGAGTTGGTTTTTTTGGTTAGCAATTCCATTTATGAATATATTAATAGTTACTTTTCCATTTATCTCTTAAGGAACATTTGGATCGTTTTCAGTTTGGGTTATTACCAATAAAACTACTATGATTATATGTATATAAGAAAGTATGTATGCACATAGACTTTACTATCCATACCTAAATGCCTCTATAATATGGTAGGCATATGTTAAATCTATTGAGAAACTGACAAACTGTTTTCTGAAATTTTTTTAACATTTTTTATTTCCATTGGCAGTATATGAGAGCTAAGTTTCTTCACCAACACTTAATATGATCAATCTATCTCATTTTAACATTTCCAATAGATATACAGTAGTATCTCATTGAGATTTTAATTTATATTTCTTAAAGGACTAATGACATTGAGCGTTGTTTCACATGCATGGTTTGCACTAAAATAAGCCCTTTGTGTGCTTACTTGTTATAAAAGAAAATACAAATAATTTGATAAATCAAGCATCATCAGATGCATTAATGAAATCAGTTTGTCACATTAGGCTTATTCTACACTTCTTAAAACTTTCTTCCAAACTAGGATAGCCAAGTAAAATGCATGAGTCTTGGCAGGGGGAGGGAGAGAGAGAGAGAGAGACAGAGAGAGAGAGAGAGAAAGAGAGAGAGAGAGAGAGAGAGAATGGATTAAAAAATTTGTTTTCATAATTGTGGAGACTGGCAAGTCCAAAATACGCAAGACAAGCTGGCTGGCAGCTTGGAAAGCCAAGGAAGAATTGATGCCGAAAATCAAGTATAAAGAGTTTGCTGGCAGAATTCCTTCTTCTTTGGGAAGATCAGGTTTTTGTTTGCTTGTCTTTTCTTTTTTTTTTTTTAACCTCCCCTATCAATCCTGATCTATGTTTGTTTGCTTTTTTATATTAAGACCTTCAACTGATTATCCAATGTATACCCACATTATCCAGTGTAATCTGCTTTACTCCAGTCTTACTGATTTAAATGTTATCCTTGTCTAAAATATGCCTTCATTAAAAAAACCTAGAATGATGTTTGACCAACTATATGTGTATAATTAATTATCACGTTTCATGAGATATTTAGGACACAGTTGTATTAAAATACTATTGTTCATTTATCCAAAATTCAAATTCAATCAAGCAATCTCTGTGTATATGTGTTTGGGTTTGTTAGTATATATGTTTTGTGTTTTGCTAACTTTGTAATCCTACTCAAAACAACACAACATCAACAATGCTGTTATAAAAATGATTTAATAAAGGAAAAAACATTTTAAATGTCCCAAATCAGAAAAGTTAGTTTTCTAAAGTGACTAAATTTAAATTCATACCAGAAATTATCTTGTGCTTATGTCCTAGTTTTATTAGAAAACACACGTTGGGGTAGGCGCACTTTTCAAAAATATATTTGTTTCAATTTCCTCAAATATGCACCATAATTTCAAATCTTTTTACTACACATATATTGAGATACAATGGGAAAGATCACTTATCTAGAAAAAAAAACAGACTTTATTATTCCAATTCTTTGAATCTTCTTTTTTTATTCCTCAAAATCGAATTCCTTCATGGTTAGATTATCTAGGGCACCAAAACAAATTTACACTATTATACTGTTTAGAATGCAGAACATAAACCACAATCAGCTAGAGGCACCAAAACATAACATTATCTAAGACTTCAGAGCCTCAGCAGAGAGCTGCATAGTTTGTGCATTTCACAACAAACAACACCCAACAAAAGGAAACAGCACCCAACAACTAGGGAAGCAGATCCAACCTGTGCTTCCCTCGTTAAATTATGCACGCTGTCCTAGGATTGCCTGCACCTAGAAGGGGCAGCTTTTTCTTCACCTGAGGATTTACCAAGCTCCACTCTGCTAAGTACTTCTGAGAAGACATCACCTTTTTCAAATAAGGCAAAATTCACATTATTCTAGGCAAGGGATAGCCATCTTTCCATACTCATACTTTCTGAAATGATTTGTATCCCATGATTTTCTTTTTCCCCAATCTTTGTCAGCATGATTTCTGCAATTCTCATTCTAAGATTTAATATTATCATGCATTCTAAACTGATGGTTTCCAAATTATACAATGAGAACAATGAGATGATTGCCTACATAAATTTAAATGTACTTAATTTAAAGAGCTGTCCTCTCAAATAATGACCTTTCTACTTTTGAGTTTCAAAGTTATCTTTCCTCTATAAAGTCAATTTTATAACAGTTTTTGTTTTATAATTATCTTTATTTGGAAGAAAACTGGAAAAAATATGCTGATCTATTCTCTTTGAAATTACTGATATACGAAAAGCAAATGTCCGGAAATCAATTTTCCCAAACACTTCACAGAATGCTCTCTGCTGCCTCGCTATGACTGAAATCTAGCTTCTACTTAAGGGCCCCGATTTTCCTGCTGAAGCTGCTCAATTCCCCATACTACAGGGCAGTTATGGAAGTTAATTTGATATATGCAATAGACTTACCTACAGGAATAAATGGGAAAAGCTCGATAAATGGAAGCCATAGTTTTATTTGTGTTCTTGGCAAGCAAAATAATATTTAAGAGTCAGTTCTTTCAAAGAACTTTTCCTGTTCAATTATGAGCTGGGAAGAAGATACATTTTAGATTGCACATGCAGAAGTGCTTTCAAAACTAAAAATAGTAATCATATGCAAAGTTGTTATTATGAAATACTGTTGTCAAAGCAAAAATTACACCAGACAGTTAAACAGGGAAGGAAGATTTTATTTAAGGGTATTTGCAATAGAGAAAAGAGGCTGGAACTCAGTCTGAGTTCAACTCCCTTGAGACAAAGTGCTGAAGAACTTGAGAATTTTCATGAGCCAGAGTGGGAGGACCCTTCTTTGTTTGCTAATTGGTTTTACCCTAAGGAAAAGTACACTTTCTCCTATCTTCATGACAGGAGGTGGAGGTTTTACAACTCGGGGCAAAATGCCCAGTAAAGTTAGGCTCCTACCCTCCCACAGAGACTGGAAGGTAAGGGCACTATCTTCCTTGATGATTACATTTCACGGGGATGGCTCCCAGGTCCATGAGAAAGACAGCCCAGGGCACCAAAACTGGAAAGAGGCTTTCAAAAAGATGTACAACTCAAAAGGCAGACAAAGGATTAACTGACAAGTTTTCTATAGTAAATGTTATAAGAAAAGGGAAGTCAGAGGTCTACATTTAGGGAGAAGTTTGCTGAAAATTAAGTGAAACTGGAGAGAACTTGAAGACCTTTTGGTCATGGGCTATAACTGAAAAAGACCCTAAGAACAGAATTTCATAAGTAGAAGGAAATGCAATTCTAGAGGAGAAAAAGCAAGTCTTCTTAAAAGAGTCAGGATTACATCTAAAAAAAAAAAAATCACATTAAAAATTGGCAACAGTTAAGCAACAACAACAAAAAAAAACTAGTGAAATAGAGAAGAGACGACTATTGAAATCTGTTGTTCCTGAGAAACTTCTTTGCTACTTGGTGCTTTCAAGAAACAAACATTTTTTAATTTAATGATCTTGTGTGATTATTAGAATCAATGAGATGATACATGCAAAATGCCTCTAATCTATGATTGGCACATTAGCAGTCCTCAGTAACAACAGCAAATATTTGGTCTGAATTTCTTTCTCTCCCTGCCAACCTTTGTGCACAAGCCACGTCTCAGGGTATATGCTTTTGGCTTTCAAAAATAATGGATTGCTAATGAAAATAGTTATTTATTTATTTATTTATTTATTATAGACTTGTGGGGAACAAGTGAGGATTTGCTCTGTAATTAGGCTGCATGCAAGTGAAGTTTGGGCTTCTAGGGTCCCTTACTCCCGCTGGTAGTGGAACAGGTACGCTTTGTGTTGTCACGTGCCCCTAACCCTCCTCCCTCCCTCCTTCCCTTAGCAGTGCCCAAGGACTGTCAATCTACTAATTTATCATGTATTTTTAAAGGTGTAGTTTAACTGTAAACAAGTTTTAGAAACTATAAAATATCAATTGGAATTTTAAGTATCTTTCATCTTTGGTAGCCACTAAATGCTTATTTGGGAAAATGCTGCCAAAGTGGACAACTTGCAAATTTTGAACAGAAAGAAAAATGTCACTCTAAGGTCTGAGTTGTAATCTGACACTTGAAATGCTGGATATCAGATTGAAATTATTTTTAAATTGTGAGTTCTAGAATAGCTATAGGAATTTTATTTCTATGCTTAGCTATCCGTTGGGGAAGTTTTTTTGTTAAGATGTTCGTTTAAAGTGATTTACCCAAGTCTTTTGAGGGGAAAGAGGTTTTTAATACAATTAAGTATGAATTTATTTACGTTTTTAATAATATCAGTGAATGTGAACTTCTTCAAGTTTCAAATATCTTGGAACTCAAATATGACTATTAGCTCTATATGTTCCAAATAGGCAAAATTTGCCATATCATAGGGTCATGTAGGGGTTGCACTATAATTTTTATTTTTTTTTATTTTAAAGATGTGAGGTACAATTCAGGATTAGGTATGCAAACGTTCATTATGCAGGTACCTTTGTGGATGAAGTGTGCCCCTCCCTCCCCTGGCACCTTCCCTCAACTTTCAATTCCCACCCACTCCCCGCCTCCCTGCAGTTTCCCACTACTGCCAATCTCTTTCTTATAGTATTATGATAATTGCACTATAACTTTTGATAGTACTCTCCTTGTCCCCACATCTACTAAGTATTTTGGCTTAAATGTTATTCACTATTTTCAGTTATTCCTTGACAAAAATAAACTGGAATTTTTTTTAACTTAATACTTTCATTTGAAAGCGACAAAATTCCAGGAATTGTAATAATCATAGTAATAACATAAATACTACTATTAATAACAGTGATATAATTTTTAAAATCTAGTTTGAACTTCAACATCATCAGAGAAGAAAAGATTCTGGATAGTAAGCCGCCATTCAAAATATAAGCAATTAGATCTATTTGAAATCCCCCTTACCCCCCATCAGTAGTTAGTTAATTTTGAAGCAAGAATTGTTGTCATTTACCCCAAGAAGTTGGAAAGTGGTGATTTGTCCCAGTGTCATGTGAAAACCATTGCTGTTAACTTTATCACTGTACTTCAACTTGGTTGGCTTTAAGCCAGAAGCTTAGGACGGTGGTGTCTGGTCAGTTCAGTTCAGACTCCTTACAAATACACTTCTCTCTACACCATTGCTGATAATAAGCATGTGTGAGCAGAAAAGTGCAGAATGCCTTTCCTTCTCACTGGCACACAAGGAATTACTTCTATAGGCTACATTTACCTCATCTATCCCAAGCTTTTTAAAAAATTTATTAATTTCTGTTTTTTCCCCCTTGAGCTCATTTCAAGTTGTACTAGTCTATTCTCATTAGTATTAATGTAATCCAAAGACTCCAAAACCTAATGTGATGAGCTATGTTATTGGCTGCTTATATCATAAAATTTTCTAAATTTCATATATTTGATACTGGCCTTTAAAACAATACCAAAACAAGGTTTAGGCAAAGTGTGCCTGGGATAACCAGATGAGAAAAACTAGTGATCTCATACAACTGCACCTTCAATTGTCAGTTTTATAGATGTATACATGTCCATTATGTTTTACCATTTTACTTCCATATTGCTCTTGTTTGTCAAAATCTTCAGGTAAACAAGGCAGAGACTTTATTTGTTGTGACAATTAATTGGGTAAATAATCTTTTGAAACACTAAATAAGTATCAAAATTTTTGTTAATGTGAAAAAATGTATTTGCAATATTGGCTTAATACAGCTTGGGGGTACAGGTAAAATATATTCATCTTTTCTCTAAAATAAATTTTAAAAAATAATTTTAAGGGTTTATCTTTTAGAGAATGAGTTTTTAAGATTGAATCAGCTAGTCACCAGGGCAAGTTTTCTCAAAACCTGATGATCATTGGGCAGTTTTGTGATTTTAGAGGGAAAAAGAGTTTGGAAAAAAAATGCACATTGATTTTTAAAATGGAAATGGAAGGATTATTATGACTTTTCATGGAAAACCTACTGCATTTAAAGCAATAATTTCTTTGTGCTATATGGTCTGCCTTGTTGAGTTTGCTCTGGCAATATTCAATTAGCAGAGGGTAGTTTGTAAATGCAGTTTTACATCATTTTTTTATGTCATTATCATTTTTATCCTTATTAAACCTGAAGTTTAAATGAATACTGTTGTATTACATTAAATCTCCAAATTGCCAATTGAATTATTAGTGAAATGGCTTATTGAAGTACAAATGCAGTGGTTTGATTGCATAATGATTACAATTTAAAATAATATTATTAAAGAAAATAAGTCCTAGTGCCAATATAGAATGTGCATGTGTATGTTCTTTAATGGGTGATTTTGTGGTGGTATTATTTTACACAAATAGCTTTGAAACACTAAGTAGGAAGTTCTATAAATAGTGAAATTACATTTTTATTGGCCATGCAATTCATAGACCTTTAACTTCTTCAAAGGTGTACAATATGAAATTTCATCAAAAAGCAGCATGAGTCATCAATGCTTAACATAAGTTATAGAATGCATTAATCTCTTTGATAAGTCAGTGACCTTTTTCTTCAGAAGCATAACAAACCCTCCCTATATGGAATTGATCAATTTAACATTAAAACTTTGAAAAATAGACAAGTTAAAGTGGCATGCTTTCTAACCAGAATGGAAACAAAAAATACTATTGCCGAGAAATATGTAAACCAGTAGAAAATGGAAGGATTATAAAAGGGCACTATTGAATTCCATACCATATCGATACCATACAATGTGGAAGAACAAAAGCAATTACATTTGTAAACTAAGATACATATATATATATAAATGAATATATATTCATTTAAGTTTCATTAATCATTTGTGTTCATATGCAGAACTTGAATTCATATGTTAGTTAAATGTAGTGTACCTATAGAGGAGAAATAATTGATTGTACTGCTTCTATGTATGGTATACTTTTGTGTACTACATAAACTGGAAAGAATATTTGGGACTTATTACCAAGGAGCAAAAGCATTGTTATATGAAAAAGAAAGTGAATCTAATTTTCATCTGAGTTTATTGAAAGAAGAAATCTTAGAAGTTAACAATAAGCTTATGTGAATTCAAAGTTAAAAGGATTAATGAGAAGATTGTGTAGCTAAGAGTGCTATACAAGGAGATATGATATTAGAAAAAATTCTACTTTAATGTCCACTCACTCAAAAAGATATGCCAAGAGAATTAACTGGACAAAGATCAAGGTGGACCCTTTCTCTTTTCAAATTTTTGATTATTTAATCCATTATTTCATAAGATATGCAGGGGAGATTTATAATTTCAAAGTAAATTTTAAAAATTGCAATAAAAAAGTTGGAGATACCTTGATATTTTTAGTGCAACTTTTAGATATTTTATACCCAGAACAATATTAAGTAATGATCAATTAACTCAACTGGAAATGCTTTGGCTTAAGTGATCTGTGTCTTAGGAAGTGCAGAAAAGAGGGGGACAGGTCTGCAGTCATGTCTCATAGATTCCAGTTGGTCACAGTTTGTCTCAAGGGGCTGGACTCTCTCTTCTATGATGAAGTTGGTGATAACTCATTGTTGTTTAGGGGGTTGAGAAACTGACTTTCTCTGTCTTCTATATCTCTATCTTTCTTCTATATCTCTATTTTTCTTCTATCTTTCTAATCTCCATTTTCTTTATCTAAATATTTTAGTCATGGCTTCTTAAAAGTATGATATTAAGGTTTTGAGAATAAAATGATGGATTTATCCCTTTTTCCCTTTGGGTAATCTTTGAAATATTTCCCACACATAGTTCTCATATCATTTAGAAAGTCTGCATGCTATATTTTTTAATATTTAAATTATGTTTGTTATATGCTTTAGTAAACAATTTATCACTGTTTTCTACATAAAGTGAAATTCTAGAGAATACTGAATCAATTGCATGAGATTATTAAAATAATAATATTTTCTCTGACCTGAACCTATGATGGCCAAGCAGGATGGGTTAATTTATTTCAGCTTCTCCTTTAAAATTGTTATAAATTTTATGCATTACTTTTTAACTCTATGTGCTCTTTCTTACAATATTTAATTGTACCATATTATTTATCCAAATTTGGTACACTTACAAACTTTATTCATATATCCCAATTGAATCCAGTTTTGTGAAAACAAGATTTCCTCCCCATATGTTTCAGTCCAGATACTATAAATTCCTAAAAAGCATCATCAATGTTCTTAAATTAATAAATGAATGTTATTGACTGGCCTTATGGGTTTTAATCCTTGCAGCACATTTAAAGTAATTTTAGGTTGCTAGATGTTATTAAAAAGAAGGATATCTATATTTTTTGCACACTTTTCAAAGTCTAGAGTTCTAGGGCTCCCAGTTGATCAGAGAAGTCAAATTCACTGTGACAAATGCTGTATAACGAGTGGCACAATTTCAATAGCTATGCATAGAATACAGTAGCTTGAAACAACCAAAGTGAGTAGATATTTATGAGTGGTATAGGTAGACATTGCAACTTCCCAGGCATATCTTACTCTTTTTTATAATGCTGGGGCTGTATTGATCTTCTCTTATTAACTTTCCAGTTATTGCTAATTATTTTCCTGTAAACCCCTTCAAAATGTAGAATACCATTTCCTTTTCAAAACATGTTTTTACATTTTCAATCAGAAGGTTTACTTTGTTTTCCCCCATAAATTCAAAAGTATAGTTCTTTTTTTGAATATGTGGGGTACAATTCAGGGTTAGGTCTGCAAATGTTCATTATGCAGGTACCCTTGTTGATGAGGTGTGCCTCCCCTTCCCCAAGCAGATTCCCTGCCAATACGCCCCCCCCCAGCCCCAGCAGTTTCCTGCTACTGCCAAGCCTTTTCTTATAGTATTACAATAATTGTTCAAAGTCTGCTTATGAGTGAGAACATGTGATACTCAGTTCTTTGTTTCTGTGAAAGATCACTCAGTATTATAAACTCTAAATCCATCCCAGTTGCTATGAAGTTCATGATTTTGTTTTTCTTTATGGCTGCATAATAGTCCATCAGGTAGATGTACCAGATTTTTAAAATCCAGTCCTCTTTTGTTGGGCAACACAGTTGGTTCCATGTTCTTGCTATTGTGAGCAATGTTGCGATAAACATATGTGTGCAGGTATTTTTTTTATAGAGTGATTTGAGTTCTTCAGGGTATATTCTCAGTAGGGGGATTGTGGCGTCATATGGAAAGTCGATTTTTAGATCTTTTAGGAATCACCACACTGTTTTCCACAGAGGCTGTAATAGTTTACACTCCCCCAACAGTGTAGAAGTGTTCCCTTTTTGTTGCATTCTCTCCAGCATCCGTTGTTTTTTGAGTTATTGATGACAGTCATACTGACTGGAGTTAGGTGGTATCTCAATGTAGTTTTAATTCACATTTCTTTGATGACTAGTGAGGCTGAGCATTTTTTCATGTATCTGTTGACTGCTCATGTCTTCTTTTGAGAAGTGTCTATTTATATCTTTTGTCCACATTGTAATGGGGATGCTTGTTTGTTTTTCTTTTTGGCACGTTTGAGTTCCTTGTAGATCCTAGATATTAGGCCTTTGTCAGACATACAGTTGGCAAATATTTTTTTCCCAGTATGTGGGCTGTCTCCCTACTTTCTTGATGTTTTCTTTGACTTTGCAGAAGTTTGTCAGTTTGATGAGGTCCCACTTGTCTATCTTATCTCTTATGGTATGGGCACTTGGGTTTTTAATCAGGAATTTGTTACCAGTTCCAATTTGCATAAGGGTGTCTCCTGCATTTCTAAGGTTCTTACAGTTTGAGGTTTTACATTTAGGTCTTTGATCTATTTAGAGTTGATTTTTGTGTATGGTGATAGGTAGGGATCTTGTTTTAATCTTATGCATGTGGTCAGTCAGTTTTCCCTGCACCGTTTACTGAATAGGTTCTCTTTTTCCCAGTCTTTGGTGGTGGAGGCTTTGTCAAAGATGAGTTGGTTGAGAAATTGAGGTTTCGCTTTTGGATTCTCTATACTGTTCCTTGGTCTTGTACCAATACCCATATGTTTTGATTATTGTAGCTTTATAATAAAGTTTAAAGTTTGGGAGTGAGATACCTTCTGCTTTTTGTTTTTTTTTGGCTGAGGATTGTTTTGGTAATTCGTGGTCGTTTATGTTTCCATATGAATTACTGTATTGTTGTTTCCAGGTCTGAGAAGAATGCTACTGGTAATCTAATGGGTATTGCATTAAATCTGTAGATTGCCTTGGATAGGATGGACATCTTAACAATGTTGATTCTTCCAGTCTATGAGCATGAAATATTTTTCCATTTGTTTGTGTCACCTTTGATTTCTTTCAGCAATGTTTTGTAGTTTTCATTGTAAAGATCTTTCATGCCTCTGATTAGAAAGATGCCAAGGTATTTGATTTTTTTCTGACTATTGTGAATGAGATTTTGCTTTTTATATGGGTTTCTGTTTGTTTATAGAAATGTGACTGTTTTTTGCACATTGATTTTATACCCTGACATATTTCCAAAGTAATTTATCAGTGCAAGGAGGTTTTTGGCAGATTCTTGAGATATAGAAGCAAAGAGGGATAACTTGACTTCCTCTTTTCCTATTTGGATACCCCTGATCTCCTTCTCATGTCTGATTTTTCTAGTTAGGACTTTCAAACTATGTTAAAAAGGAGGGGTGACAGTGGTCATTCTTGTCTTGTTCTGGTTTTCAGGGGAAATTGTTCTAATTTCTGTTTGCTTAGAAGTAGGTTGGCTGTGGGTTTCTCATAGATGACTCTTACTATGAGAAACTCACATAGTAAGAGCCATCTATGCCAAATGTTCGAAGGTTTTTATCAAGAAGGGGTGCTGGATTTTATCAAAAGCTTTTCCCCCCCACATCTAATGATATAATCATGTGGTTTTTGTTTTCACATCTGTTGATGTATTTAATTAGGTTTATGGTCTTATGAATGTTGAACCAGCCCTGAATCTCAGGGATGAAGCCTACTTGGTTGTGGTGGATGATTTTTGAGATTTGTTATTGAATCTGATTTGCTAGGATCTTGTTGAAAATTTTAGCATCTATATTCATCAAGGATATTCATATGGCACCATTTAAAAAAATAAAGTTCTTAAAGGGACAAAGTGGGCATAAAATTAAAAAGTGAAACTTTTTTTTTTTAGTTTGATTGCTTGAAATGGAGGACCAAGCAATAGTAGGTGGAAAATAATGATTCCAAATTTCTGTTTTCACTGTGGATAGTAAATAATTGCTTCTGAAAAGCTGTAGAACTTTTAACTTAAATATTTTTTCTGAGGCACTTAGCATGTTTATTTTTAAATGTAAAAAACTTTAAGTGCTTTAACCTAAGTATCTATAACAGTAAAAGCAGTGCAAGTATTTCTTTCACTGTCAATAAAAATGTTTGCTTCCATCAATGTGATACTGAGGACCAGTATCTGTTTTATAGTGTTCGCATTCATTTGTTCAGTGGAATTTATCCAGGTTTAGTCACAGCTGATACTGAGTGAATATGTGTGCCTACTGCTTCTAGGAAGAATCACGTAGCTAAGCATCAGGGAACTGAAATGGACGTTATGTCTCCGTGACTCTAGATATGGTCGCTGATGAAGTCATTCATTTATCTGTGACTTGTTTTGGATGATCATACCAAAGAGGCCATGGGAAAAAAGACTCAACAAAACCTGCTAGGCATCCTCTATTTCTTGGGTGATAATTTCTTCTTTACTGAAAATTCAATAGGATAAACTCATTTTGCCTTTAAAGCATTACGAGCCTCTTTGAACATTAGACTAAGGTTAATTTTAATTCTAGAAACATGCTTTCAAATTCCCTTATGGATGATGTATTTTTACAGAAGATATTGAAGATACAGAAGATATTTTACAGAAGATACACTCAAAGCTGATAGCCACCCTTGTTAGGAAAGAATCATTTAGTTATTATTTCTGAGGCCTGCTGTCATCTTCCCTTCCCCAGTTTGGGAAAGAGAGGATAGTATAACGGGTTATTTTGGAATATGCGAGACATGTGCTGATGAGCTATAATTACATAGTGACATCTTGGGAACTGCTATTTGGATGCTGTTTCCAGCTAATTTATAATTCTTTAAAGATGCTACATTCACATTGGTTTTCATTTACTTTCATTTTTCCCCGTTTCTTTAAAACTGGGAGCACTGCTCTGGGTTTAAATAGCTCATGGATTTTTCTCTACAGCATGCAGGCAGCCAAGCTGAATTAAAACGTGGTAACCATCAAGGAGCTAAAGGTAAAGCTTCTTAAATATTTTCCAAAATTCTCTAATTGCTTCTTGCAAAACTGTTGCTTTGTTTTGGTGCTTCGTGTTGACCTGCTGTGCAACAGTCAGAATGGATCTTACTGGAATCCTGTGGGTTTTTTTTTTTTTTTTGCCTTTTACTGGGTGCTGATGTCTCTCCGGGAAAGTCACTTCTCTGCTGAGACATGTGACACAATAGGCTTTATTCAGAGAAGGGACTGGGTCAAGGAAGATCTCTTTAAGCAGGGGGAGCAGCGTGTCTAATGACAAGGAAGTGAGAGAGAACAGGCAGCACTGGGAGTAGTGCTAATTGCTGGGTAGGATGCAGACTCCAGAGGTGAATCCAGCCCATTTACAGAATATCTTCTCAAATGGCCCATTGTTTCTCTCAATGTCCTTTTTGCTTCTTGGCATCTGTCAGCATAATGAACAGTAGCCAATATGATAGAGATAGGAAAGTTGTATCTTTACTCACCCTGTTAGTATGTTGTGGTGAATTGGAGAAGAGAAGCAGCTGCGGGTTTGCAGGGCGAATCAAAACACAGCAATTGCTGATACTCCCTGTGGAACCAACACGAAAGCTCACTACACAGGGGCTCAGCAGAGCCCAGCAACCTGAAATGCTGCCATGCCAGTGCCTGTAGGGTATCACCTTGCTCTACACTGCATCCGAGCCTCAATTCATTTAATGCTGAAACAAACTTTTGTTTTCCAGAAAGCATAGTTCGGTTTCCAGGATCTGTGGTGAACAGATCTATTTTTTTTTCACTTGAGATGACTTGAGATTGAGTTTTTACCTGAAACACGCGTGAGTGTCAGTTACCCATTTAAAAGACAATTTGGTTTCAACTGGGTTCTAAAGAAAATGTACAAAAAATTCTTCTCTCCTTCCGTCCCTTCTTCCTTTCTTCTTCCCTTCGCCTCTTCCTCCTCTCTTTCTTTCTTCTTATCTTCCTCCTTTATTTCTCTCTCCTGAAGATCAAGGGCTTCTCTAGTGACAAGCTCACTCTTAATCAATATACAAATCATGAGTCCCCTGAACAGGTGTCAGGCAGAGATTCATTCTTGCAAAGAAGTTGAGAAACAGCTTCGTCTGTTCAGTGAGGTGCTTGGAGGTAGAATTTCCATTATGATTTTACAAGATGCAGAAAAAAAATGCTCCTGTTTTTTTTTTTTTTCAAAGCAAAGACATAAAGCAATGAGTATAATAAAAATAGTATGGAATCACAGGCAGGCTCTAGGTCTGACTTTGGGTGAGCTATGTTATTTATAAAATATAATATCTGGACTGTGTGAGATGTTAAGTGCTTTATTTTTAATATTCTATCATTCTAATTTATTTGTTCATTCATTATTTTTTTTTCCTTCATAGAACAAACATAGGTTGGACAAACTAGAATGTTCCAGGTATTGTGCTAGGTTCTGAGGAGGGTGAAGGTAAAAAAGTCCATCATCAAAAAGCAAAGAGTGAGTGTGTGGAGGACTTTCACAAGGGTGATACATCCAGAGAAAAACAAATATATACTTATAGTGGGAAAAGGTCTGGGTTATGAGATAGGTATACACTGGTTTCTACAAAAACAAGGGGGAGCGTAACCTGATAGGGGCTGGAACATCAAGGTTGCAGTCAGGGAAGTTTTTATGAGGAAAGAGATGTTGAATGAACTACAAGTTACTAAAGTTATCTAGGCGGAGACGGCTAGGTGTGTAGTCACAAAAAGGAATATGGTTCATCCAGGAGCTGTGAGGGACTCAGTCTTTGTGCATGGGGACTGTGTGTTGACGAATGGTGGGCATGGACCTGGGAAATGTGGACTCAGCTCAGATCTCCAGGCAGCATAGTGTGTCTTGCTTTGGATCTTATCTGGAGAGTCGTGAAAAGCCACGCAAGTCTTTATATTTGCATTTCAGGACAATCTCTTTGTTCCTTGGTGGCAACCTTTATAAACTGAGCAGACGAATGAGGAGATGACTTCTTTTTCAGATTATATCCTTCTTTGAAAATATTAAAATTATCTCTAGGAAAACGTATATTCTGATAGAACTGCTCATTAAATTCATGGGGCCACAGAGAGCCCTCAAAATCCACCCACGGATCACAGGTTAATAAGCTCTCAGTTGAACGTAACAGTCTATGTTTATTTTTCTTATTAGTTTTCCTTCATTGGTATTTGTCTCAAACCTGCTTAACTGATCCTGACATTTAAAAATTATAGTTTGTATGTATGTTCCTCCATTCAGTTGATGAAACTGAGAGCACATCGCTAACAAAGTCCAGGTGCCAGACCCTCTGGCATTTCCCACAGCACAAACTAGGTGGAGTCAATGATTCATGGAGACAGCTGTCAGTCTAGGGAGCTCAGGCCCAGGGATGCTGGGAGTCAGTTGTCCATCTGCTGCCATGTTCTTCCTGTAGGCTCATGGTCCTCAGACTGAAGATACAGGGGCCAAGAGATGACTACTAACACCGGGGTTTGGCAAGCAATATCCAAATTCTCAGGGTCCTGGGCAGGCAGGCTAGTGTATAGGGTGAAGCAGTCCTTTAAAGGAGCCAAGACAGAGTACCTGAGCTGAGATTGTCACCAGGAAAGAAGCAAGCTGGACAAGCAGGGGTGGGTGAAGGCAAGCAGCCTACTTGGTTGTCCAAACCCCTAACTCACCTCTGCATAGAGTGCAGTAGAAATGGTCTGAAGCTGTTGCTGTACACCTCCCAGCTATTGGCATAACTGGCCGAGGAATTGGGCCAGAAAGGGATATCAGTTACCTCCACTTGAAGAGCTGGAAGGAAAAAAAGAAACGGGAAGGCTAAAAGTGGCCCCTTTAAAAACCCTGTGGACTGTCAGCCTTATCAAATGCTTGAGTTCTTGCACGAAGCTCCACCCTTGTGGCTTCATGGAAGCAAATATGAAAAATGGAAGAAATTGATGGGGAAAGTGTACATTGTCAGAAGATAGGCATTTGGGGATTTTATTGATTAGAAACTACACATGCACATGAAAAGGAAAAAGAAAGTGATGTTGAAAGCATCAATGAAATATTGAAAAAATCTACCTTCAAGTAACTATTGAAAGAATCTACTTCCAGAAAACATTATTATTCAGAAGACTTATTCTTGGGAGTAATGAACCTTTATTTGGTAGTAGGTATGTGTGTGTGTGTGCACATATGTGTGTGTGTTTTCTAATAGATAAATTGTATATATCCACCATCATTTACTCTAATGCTGTTGTCATAAGAGAAATGTCAATTTTAAGTCATCTGATGCTTAATTTTATAATAATTTTACTGCTTCTATTATGCCAATTAGCATTCAAGCCTATCCTTCCTTTTCTTTATATACCAGGTCGAATTCAAAACATGCCACCAAATTCAGATACAAATGTGTTAATCCTACTTAAAAAGTATAAGACAAATGGATGTTATTTGATTGGGTACAAATACTATTTTTTCAACAATTTTTCAGTGCATGTCCTATTATCTTAATTCAAGCTACCTAGATTTAATTTATTAACCTGATATTGCATAACACATAACTTAAAGTCAAACTGTGTTCCACATAGACTAATTTTATTGTATTCTCAGCATCAACTTAATTTTAAATCAAGCAATGTCACTCATTAATCTTCCCTTATGTTCTAGCATGAGCAATTACTAGTAAGTTATATAATAATTTAGGACAGATCTTGTGGAGGAAGTAAGTTCTGCTTAAGATGTGGGAAATTCTAGAAGATGTGTTAACTATTTAGAGCATCTAACTAAGTAGTTCCCAAGAGAAGTTTGGGGTACATTCCAACAAAATATGATGAGTTGTTAAGTAGCTGTGTGTGTTGGCATATACATTGGCTACTTTTGAAAAACCTTTTTAATGAGTGTGACCTGAGT
>CAUYQG010075091.1:0-65365 GCA_963574415.1 Tarsius wallacei | reverse complement strand
GGTGGCTCAGCCTGTAATCCCGCGCCTTGGGAGGCTGAGGTGAGTGGATTGCCTGAGCCCGCGGGTTCGAGACCCGCCTGGGCAGGCGTAAACCTCATCTCTACAATAAATCAAAAAAATTAGCCGGGCGTGGTAGCGCACGCCTGTAGATCCGGCTACTCAGAAGGCTGAGGTGGAAGGATCGCTGGAGCCCAGCAGGTCGAGGCTGCGGTGGCCGGAAGCGGCCACTGCACTCCAGTCTGGGCGACGGAGTGAGACGCCAACTCAAAAAAAAAAAAAGAACACTTAACATATATCTGAAAATGGAAAATCCACGTGCACTCCCGTCTTTCTAGAGTAAACTTTGAGCACTGCATGTTATATGATGTCAAAGCCAGAGTGGGTAGATTGATTGTCAGAGTAGGATGGTGCTGCTAGAGTAACCTATTATTAATATTAAAACTATTATTGGTTCGGTTAATCATTCCTGAGGATTTCCAGCACAACATGTAATTTATGTATGTATAATTTATATCCTGACTACTTTCAAAAGGGAGAGAAGGAAAGATGAAAGAAGTTAAATTTATTGAGAGTCTATTGTGGAGCAGCCTTCACAGTTGCATATATTTTCTCCTATTCCTCATGACAATGCTGTGAGATAAGAGATGCTGTCCCTCACTGATGAATGAAGAAAACGAGGCTCAGGAAGGCAAGGCGGGTGTTCTGGCCATGCAGAGAGTACAGGTCTGATTCTCAGTCTGAATTCTGTTCTACCCTGATCCGCTGCTCTGTCTTCCGTTCCATATTCCATCCCGGTCCCAAAAGGAGTCGAGTGAGTGGACAAGAAAAAGCCAAGTGAAACAGGATGGTTGCAAATAAAGATAATAGCCATGTGGAAGACAGGGCAGGTGGGTGGGGAAGGAGGATAATCAGTGTAGAAACATGAGATGATTCATACAAGGCATACCATTATTTAAAGATAAAAATATTAAGCATACAATGCCTGGAGTTATCTTGAAGGTGTGTGGGTTCAAGAAAGGTCTTGCTTCCTTTTAACTGTGAAAACTGTAGCATCCAGCTAGTTTCTCTTGAGCCTTGAAAGAAGATCGCATCTCAATTTTGTGTTTATCAAGGCAAATGTTGTACTAGTATGTAATAATTTAGTAAGAGCTTTTTTGAAGGATGCTAAGCAAACATGACCAAAACAAGTTGCCTTCCTTTTAATAGTCTTTTAACAAGAATTTCAGTGTCTGCTTTGTGCCAAGTACTGTGCTTAGAGCTGGGGATATAGCAACCCTTTACGTTCTTGTAAGGAAATCATCTCTCCCCACTGCTGCCAGTTACATTATGTATGCATCACTCAGATGAATTATTAAGATGTTTTCTGATATGCTTGTCTTGTTGAGATCAAAGGAAGACCATTCCCCTGTTGGAAGGAGATGGGGCTTGCCTGGAAATAAGCAATCATTTCCAATATCAATCACTCCTGTGTTCCTTCATCCAGCAAAGTGGGTCCTTAGACAGAAAACTCAAACAGGGAATTCCCATCTCTCTTTGGGCTTGTGTTCTTGGGTGTGGACATCAAGGCACAGTCATCTATATGACTGCAATGCTTAGAGGCCTAGAGTACTAAAATGTGGATGTGGTTGATCTCTTTGGAAAATCCACGAGTCCATTGGTATTTTAGTCTGCTTGTGATGCTGTAACAAAATACATTAAACTGGGTAATTTATAAACAGCATACATTTATAGTTTACAGTTGTGAAAGCTAGAAAGTTCAAGATTAAGAAGGCATCAGCAGTTTCATTGTCTAGCAAGGGCCCAGCCTTTGCTCCGAAGTTGGTGCCTTGAGCACTGCTTCCTCCAGGAGGGATGAATTGTATCCCTACATAGCAGAAGGCAGAAGGGCTCAAAATGGCCTGACTAGTTCCTTCTAGTGCTTTTATAAGGCATTAATCCTATCTGTGAGGGTGGAGCCCTCATGACTTCTTCACCTTCTAAAGGTCCCATCTCTTAATGCTATTGCATTGTGGATTAAGTTTCACCATGAATTTTGGAGGGTACACAAACATTCAAATCATAGCAGTCAGGATGTGACTTATGACTCATAATTTAATTAGCTGATTTCAAATGTATCAGAAAGCTCTATAAAAGTCTAAGAGTTTAATTTTTTTTTCTCATAAGAAGTTGGGGGAGTAGGCATAGCTTTTCTTCCACACTCCTGCACAAATTCCTCCTCTCTCTACCTGTTCCCCCTTGAGTGCCACACTTATGTTTCGTGGACTTAGGCATGTGTGCTGGCATACCTGGGTGGTAGGGATCAGCTGGCCTCTGACCTGTAGCTGCATGGTGAGGGTGTGGAAGATCCAAGCTGAAGATCCATAAACTCCATTTTTGAAAAACGCAGATTCTCAAGATGTAGCATACTCTGTTTATTCCTTGTGTCATCTCCCGATCTTTGGTAAAAATCTCTTATAGTTGGACGTTTCATCTTAACTTCAACTTTGCCATCATGAAAAAGGAAGCATCTTTTGTCCACAATTGGGCCGGAGCATTAAACAAAGAGAACAGGGTCCTCTGAGGACAGCTTGGCTAGTGTGCTGATTAATAAGAGATTCCACAGGGCTGGACCAAAGGGTTGTATCCTGTCTTCCAGACTCAGACTTCTGAGACACAGCTACCCCTTTGCAATGTTGGGGTTATGGGGGTTATTTAAGGGTGGTAAAGAGGACAGAGAAAATGTTTTGTGTTCACCAAATCCCTTTTTGTAGTCCTTTTTTTAGGTATGTGAGAAGACTATATTTACCAATCTCCCTTGCAATTAGATTTGGGCCTGTGGATATGTTCTGGTCAATGGGATGTAGTAAAAAGTAATGAATGTTACTGCTCCCTTGACAACTTTCTTCTCCTTTTGCAGCAATCTCATGTGTTTAAAATAGCAGGATCACAAAACTGAAGAGGCCTTGGTCTTTGAGTCCCTACTTCTAGGACAGCTAGTAGGCATCTGTCCTATAGTCATCAGCTTGTGATATAAATACAGTTTGGCTTTATTCAGCTATTAAAAATTTGGGCTGGGTACAGTGGCTCACTCCTGTAACCCCAGCACTTTAGGAGGTTGAGGCAGGAAGATTGCTGGAGCCCAGGAGTTTGAGACCAGCCTAGGCAATCTAGAGAGCTTGTCTCTCCAAAAAAAAAAAGCTGGACAGAGTGGCATGTGCCTATATTCCCAGCTACTTGGGATGCTGAGCCCAGGAGGTTGAGGATGTGGTGAGCCATGATCGGGCCACCACACTCCGGCCTGGGCAACAAAGTGGGATTCGGATTTTTTTTAAAAAGAGGGGATAGATTATTTGTTACTGCAGCATAGCCTATCTTATTCTGACCATACAACTTTCTTACAATGTATTATTAAGACATAGTAAAGCCTTGACAGTGGATTGGTAAGAAAAGCTGAGGAAATAGGAAGGGTTGGGTCAGGAGATAAGGAAACTAATCCTGATGTAGGTTTAGCCAGTTTCTTGAGAAGTGAGTTAAAGGTCAGGTTGCAATGCCTTAAATGACATGATCTGGGCTGCTGTAAATAACAAGGATAGTGATCACTACTTTACATATATCATCCCATTACATTTATTAATAGATCATTATTACCCTCATTCTGTAGGTGAAAAAAACTAAGGTTCAAAGAGATTTAGTTTTTCTTCCCCAGGCCACATAGCTTGGGTTTTAAACCAGATCTGCCTGATTAAAGTTGAGTGCTATTAACCACAATGACACGCACAGGGGTATAGCCAAACTGACAAGCACAGGGGGGTCGGGGGGGGGTCATTTTAATTTTAGGGAAGGGATGGTGTCCGTTAGTTAGAGAAGAATTATGAGCAACATCTTGGGGCTGGATTTCAATACCCAGGGAGAGAACTTGAAGTGCCTAGAAAAGGTATAGGTTATTAGACAAGCAGATTAAGGTTTAAGGCCCCACAGAGAAAAATCAGTAAAAATCAGGAATAGAGACAGGTGTTTAGTTGGTGGGCAAGAAACCTACAGTGAGGACTGGGGAACAGGTGAGGCACATGTACGATGGTAACAGAGACTCAGCCCCGAGAATAATGGACACCAGGCCAGGATAACAAGAGGAACACCAGACCTCCCCTGCTGGTGGGGACAGCCCCCAACCACCTGCCTACTCAGTCAGGAGGTGCTCAGGGCCTGAGCAAGCATGGCTTTTGTGGTCAAAGACCTCTAGACCTTCCCTGTGTATGGCTGGGACAGGCAGTGTCACGGAGTAGAAGGGATCTTTGCCCTGGAGGAACTCACTTCTGAACAGATAAATTAAAAAACACACAATTACTGCTCTGTTAGGAGTATGGAAAAAGGATGAAAATATTGTATATTTGATTTTCATCCATTCCTGGCTCAACTACATACCAGCTGCATCTTGGACCAAGTGACTTGTATCTCCAACTCTCAGCTTTCTGATGTATAAAATGGGATTAACAAACTCAGTCCCTAAATGATTACAAACATGAAATGACAGAAGATATGTAAAGAACCACTGGTACCCCATGAGCTGTGAGTGCTGACCAGATCTTTTTCTTCTCCATAGAAGAGGAAGCAACTAATTTTTAATTTAATTTTTTTTTTTTTTGAGACAGGGTTTCACTCTGTCACCCAACCTGGAGTTCAGCAGCACAATCATAGCTCACTGCAGCCTTGATCTCCTGGGCTCAGACGATCCTCCTGCCTCAGCCTCCCAAGTAGCTGGGACTATAGACACCTAACACCATGCCCGGCTAATTTTTCTATGTTCTCCTTTCTCATTTTTTTAAACATCACAGTTGATATTATAAAATTTTTCTATTTTTTGTAGAGACAGGGTCTTGCTTTGTTGCCCAGGCTGGTCTTGAACCCCTGGCCTTAAGCAGTCCTCCCCTTTGGTGACAAAAGACTCATCCCAGAGAATAATGAACACTAGCTCGGGGTAACAAGAACATAAGGCCTTCCAAAGTGTTGGGATCACAGGCATGAGCCACCATGCCTAGCATTATTTTTATTTTTAGAGACAAGATCTCACTCTGTCACCTAGGCTAGAGCATGGTAGTGTGAACTTCTAGGCTCAATCACTCCTCCTGTCTTGGCTTCCCAAATAGCTAGGACTACAGGTGTGAACTACCACACCTAGCTAATTTTTTAAGTTTTTTCCCCCAGTGTTTAAATTATTTATCTATTTATTAGATTTTTATTATAGAGATTTAGGGTACAACTGAGAATTGACTACATAATTAGGTTGCATGCAGGTGAAGTTTGGGCTTCTAACTGGTCCTTACTCCCCCTGGTAGTGGACCAGGTACCCTTTGTGTTGTCACGTGTCCCCCCCATCCTCCTCCCTCCCTCCCATAATTTTTTAAGTTTTTGTAGAGATGGGGTCTCTAGGTTGCCCAGGCTGGTCTTGAACTCCTGGCTCCAAGTATTCCTGCAAAGTACTGAGGTAAGGGGCGTGAGCCACTATACCCAGCCAAGACTGATTTTTTTTTTTTTGAGTTGGAGTCTCACTCTGTCATCCAGACTGGAATGCAGTGGCACGCTCCCGGCCACCACAGCCTCTATCTGCTGGACTCAGGTGATCCTTTCGCCTCAGCCTTCCAAGTAGTTGGAACTACAGGCGCGTGCTACCACACCCGGCTAATTTTTTGATTTATTGTAGAGACGAGGTCTTGCCAAGTTGCCTGGGTGGGTCTTGAACCCGCGGGCTCAGGCAATCCACTTGCCTCGGCCTCCCCAAGTGCTGGGATTACAGGCTGAGCCACCGAGCCTGGCCAAGACTGATCTTTAAGACCTAAAGTGTTTGAGGGCAGGGCAATCTAGAGGGAAAGGACAGCTTGGGCAAAGACCTGCCTTCAACAATCAAGTCTCCCAAGTTGACCCTTTAGGAGGATAAAAGCAGAAAAAGGAAAGGATTCTGTTCTCAGGAGTTGCCATTTCGGACCCTTCGGCATCCTGAAAGCAGCCCTAGGGATTGTTCTTCCTTTTCTGCTTTAATATCCATTTTCCCTGCTCACTGGCTACATGACAGAGTGGCCAGCATCTCGGGCTCATGCTGCCAAGAGCTGGTGCAACAGCTTGCGGGGAGGTGGGGTGCGGGCGGGCCCCCGCTGCCATGGCCCCGTGTGACAGATCGTGTGACAGATCTCAGTCAACTGGCTCTGAATGACGACGCTGGATGGGACGGGCCATTTGGCCCCCGTTCAGATTGCAAGATGAGAGTCTTTTGTCATCGAAATGAAGGGCTCCCTGGGAAGGGAGGTGGCCTGTGTCAATGAGATCTTGCTTCCCACTGTCTCCTAGCATGGAGGGTGCTGCTCAAACCATGGTGGCACAATCTGCACGTGCATTAGCCAGGTGGAACTGAGCGTGGAGGTCAGTGTGTTTACTCAAAGGCATTTATCACTGTGGCACTTAATCGCCTACATAAACATTTGTTGAATTGAATTACCTCATTGGATGCTCACGGCCACCTAGGAAGGGCAGCGGGGCACGTAATGAATTCCCATTTTGCAGATGGGCGAACAGCAGTTCAGAGAAAGGGTTTTTCATCCGGGCTGGATTTGGGGAGTGTGGCATGTAGAGGAGCAGGTAGGCGCTGAGGGGTCTGGAGAAGAGTGTTAGGAAGAAGCGACTCTGTACCAGAATGCTCCATGCTCGGTGTGGTCACCCAGCTCGGCCGCTCTCTTCCTTTCTCTTGGATCCCACCTACATCCTGTCTACACCCCCGTCCATGTCCTTAATGCTTCCTTCATTCAAGAAATATTTACCCGATTTCTGCCATAGGCTAGCTTAGACCAAGACACACAGCAGGAAACAAAACACACGCGGCCCTCACCTGTAGTTAGGGAGTCAGTCGTTAAACAGGTGAGTCGTTATATGAGCACACTCTGCCCATAAGTGCTGTGAAGGAAAACAATAAGGAATAAAGTCACAAAGGCCTCCGCCTTTTCAAAGGCAGTCATGGAGTCCTGGTCATCCCTGAACTCACTCATTCACTCATCCAACAAATATTTATTGAACACCTACTCAGTGTGTCCAGCTAGGCACTGTTCTATGTGTTGAGGACTCACAATGACCCACTGATTCAACTCCCCACTGCATTTTTTCCTTGAGTGGTCACAGATGCCTCGAACTCAACAAGGCCGTGACTTGACCAGTAATCTGATCCCCTAAACTTACTCTGTGTGGCGTCAAGCTCATCTGCTTTCCCAGGAAGATGCCTTGGATATCCCTGACTCTTCTTGACTCTACTTATCAAGAGTGGTCGACCATGCTCATTCAACAGCACTGAGCAAACGTGCCTGCCCTGTGCCCATTCCTGTAGTAGGCATTGAGTAGGCACAGCTCTTGCCATCAAGGGAATTAGAGTCTAGCCTCACCTCAGCACAGGACTAGAGTCCTCTGGAGCATCTATTCAAGCAATTTGGTTGTCTCCTTCACCTCTTGGGGGGCTGTAGGCTTAGTCCTGTGGTGTCCTTGCCTCTAATCCCACTCCTCATACTAAATGAGTCTTCTTAGGGTGACTAGACTGCTCTTCCCAAGACAAATCTGACCATGACACTCCACCAAGGAAAACCTCATTTGACTCTCTGATGCCTGCAGGGAAAAGTCTAAACTCCTTCCCAGAACATCCAAGGCTCTTTAGAATTGGCCCTGTGGACCATCTCCAGCTTCAGCTCCTGTCACTGGGCTCCCTACACCTGCCGTACTGAAGGTCTTCATTCCTGGGCTCTCAGTGCTGCGTTTTGCCTCTGGGTGTTGGCTTATCCTGTGTCCTCTGCCTGGAATGCTGTCCCTCCACCCGTGCCTTCCCCTTAACCTTCCAGAGCTAGTGCAAGTGATGCCCTCACCTTGGGCCTTTTCTGAGGGCAGCAGGCAGGTGATTTGCTCGAGTCTCTGTTCCTATAGTCCCCTCGTTATTTAACCCATAACAACTGTGACTACAACACTGATTTGCTTCCATGTGGTAGTTTCTCTGAGATCTCCATAAACCTCCCATGCTCCCTGGTATTTCTGAGGGTCTTCAAACATGGCGTCCCAAGTGCCCACAAGCCAGGCTGTCAGCTGGAGTCACCACGGGGCCTTCTCCATGGTCTTCCTTTCTGGCCCCAGTCCTTTCTTGCAATGTCCAGGGCCCACAAAGCTGTCGGGGGAGTTTTACTATTGCTACTGCTCAGGGAGCCCTTCATGACACCAGTCTTCCAGTGCTTGCCTTGCCATCAGACCAGGTGTGAAGAATTTTCATGCATGAACTCATTTTATTTTCACGACAACTGTGAGGTAGGCACTAAACGCCCCTTTTCCAACGAGAAAGCTGAGACTCAGAAAAGTGAAAGTCATGCAGGTCAGTTTACCAGGCTGGGAAGTATGAAGGCTGGGGTCAGCCTCTAGCCAGCCTCACCCAGAGCACATATTCTTACCTGCTGTGAGTAGACCATACATGGAGTAACTAGACTCCGACTCAGTCCACCAACCTGTCCCTCTGTCCCTGCTTTTGTTGTCCCCAAGTAGACAGTGGGACTTCCAAGGCAGAAATTGGTTTTTTATCCATTCTTATCCTCTATTCCCAGTTCAGTGCTAAGCCTACCCTTAATGTCTTCTCAATAAATGTGTTGCTTTTCAGATGAGATTTCATTAAATTGTATTATTTTCCTTTTCTCATTTTAGGGCTAAACTTCTTCTTGATAGCCGGTCAGCCCCATTCGCAGTCAAGCCCAAAAGAGTTGTGTGGACCAGAGAAGGGCAGAAAGGTGGGCTGCCCCATCCTCCTTTACTGTGGCAGGAGCGTAAACCTCTGGCCATTCTCAAATTCTTTTTACATGCCTGGTTTCTATTCATTTGACCTTCAGACCATGGAAATATAATAATTCTCTCGGTAGCACTGAGGAGACCATCCAGTCATGTGCTGACCTCACACACGAAGGAGCATTTTAGCAGCCAGCCTATTATCCAAATCTTCCTCTTTGGCCATGAATGTGCATCTTCTCTTCATCTGCAAATTGCCCTGGGCTCTGGGAATAACAGTACATTGGCCTCACTCTGGCTTAAGTCACATATCAGACCCAAAGAGTGGAAGGAGAAGGAATCCTTCGCCATTGTCATAGGGGTCCCAGCCAACAGCCTTGGCTTTTTGCATTCTGTGACTATTCTGATCTTGATGATCTCGCTCCATACCCAGTGTCTTCACCACCTGTCAGTGATGCAGATGTCACGCAGGACCTGAGTGCGGGTGAACTTGAACAAGGGGATTGGGGCTGGGTAACCCAGTCACGACAAGTGGATAGAGTTGGGGAAAAGTGGTTTTTTGGCCATAGAAGGAAAAAGAGACTGATAGGAAGAGCCATGAACATGTCTTGGAAATTGGAAATATACACATGCTTTGTGATCAGTAAGCGTGTGTGTCCATTCATCCATTCGCTGGTTTTCTTATTAAGCCAACCATTCTCAGGAGTTGCTGGATGGGAAGATGAGCGGATGGATCTGTCAGTGTCCAATTAGGAAAACAAATCTTTTTAGTATCGGAGACAGAGGGAATGTAGCACAGAGAACTGGTGGCACAGGGGCAGCTGTGAGGAAACCCAGAAATTACTAACAGCTGGGGACAAGTAGTCTAAAGAGAGAGGAAGTGGTGTCTTCAGGGAACAGGAGCTGAGATCAATTACTCAGGAAGTGAGAACCTCTATGGGAGAGAAATGACCATGTTTACCTGCTGAGGTTTCTGGAGAAGGGAAGAAATTCCCTGGCTTCTCCCTCCCTCCCATCCTTCAGTCTCCTGTCAGTGCCAGTCCCAAGGCAGAAGTCAGTGATGCAGGAGCCTGTAGGGATCAGAGGTCCTGCCATGCAGGAGAGAGCAGAGCAGAGTGAAGGATGGATCCGCGGGCATCTCTCCTAGGGCAGGCACGTGTGATAAAAATATGACAAGAGAAAATAGTAGGTTCAATAATAGACTTTTTTTTTAAAGCCACTAGATCAAAAAAGAAAGAGCAAAAAGTTCCTTTTTTTTTTTTTCCTGCAGAGGGGAGGGGTTTGAAAAGCTTTTTGGAGGAGATACCTTGGGCTGGGTCTTGAGTGAGTTGTGAGAGTTTGATGTAAAAGCAGTGAGAGGCTGTCTCAGGGCAACGGCAAAGCAGGACACAGTTTCTAGAAAGGACCTGACATCCCCAGGCAGCAGGGAGAACTCCAGTCTGGCAAGAGCACAGGATATGTGTGTCAGGGAAGCAACCACAAAGAGGGCATGAGTGGGATGTACAGGGGCAGCCCAGGCTTTGAATTGTGTATGAAGGAGTTTCAGATGGAGCCTATAAGCTGGGAGAATTCCGCTGCAGGGTGATTGAAAGAGGTGGGTAATCAGATCATCTTGTTGAAGAGGAAGACTATGACACTCTGCCACCTCCCTGTCTCTTTCTCCTCCCCATTCTTCCTCCTCTTCTTCTATTAAACAAATAGAAAATTCCTGAGTGTTCACTCTTTAATATTTATTCCAATGCCAGGATCCAAAATATTTTTGAAATTCTCCATGGACAATTGCCTTCAGATCCTAAGATATGTTATTTAGGAAGACAAATCTTTGCTTTGGATTTGCAAAGATAGATCCATTATTTTTAAACCTTCCAGGGGACTGGGAATCAAATCAGATGCATAATGTGGTTGATCGAGCCATGACACTTTTTTTTGGTTAAAATTAAGGTATAATTAATACAAATTGAGCAATGGCTCAAATATTCACTGGAATATGAAGATCACCTCTCTAGGTGACTGCTCAGGAGAGCGGTACTCACTCGAATATCTAAGCAGTCTGTTTAAAAATCAGTCTCATTATTTCATGATTAAATATCATGCGATTTACCCAAGGCATGAGGAGCAGAAGAAAAGAACAATCTCTGCCATTTATGTAGCACCTTACACTTCTAAAACACTTGCACAAAATCAAAGCCAAGTACAAAGAAATAAAGAGGGGGAAAGAAAGCAGAAGAGTGAGGAAGTAAATTATTCTTATGAGACATTTTTTAAAAAACACTGTACTGTCAAGGGAGACAGGAAGTCAATATCTGAGCATATTTCAAGAAGTCAATATCTGAGGATATTTTAGGAAACTCTTTGTCAGAGGTTAGGAAGCTGAAACCCACAATATCCAGATTTCAGAAAGGTTAGATGACCATTTCAAGTGATCCCCAAATAACATTCACTGTCTACCCATACAACTTTTTCTTCAAGGGGAAAAAAACACATTTCTAGCACACATTTTGGGTAGCTTCTCTAGCATCGATTTTTCACTGCTCCCTTTTTCTTCTGCTTAAAAACATCCTTTTAAAGAAAATGTGTCCTCTTGTGCTTCTCCTACACACATGCCTGGGTGATTTAAGAAAAGCTGATTCCAATCCTAGCTCCAGATGTGGGTCCCAATTGACCGTTTATCAGGACATGCTCTTCATCTCAACAAAATGATTGGTTCGGGGGTGAGCAAGTGATTGAACCCTGTCTAGTCACAGGAATCAGAGGGTTTTTTTCTTGGAATACTGGAATGGGATTTCCTCTTGCTCTCAAAGCCAACTAGGAACATATAGTAGCAGGAGCTGCTGACAGTTATCTTTTACCATCAGGGGAGTTGGATTTAGAATGAAGCTTTACCAGGCAGAATAAAGAGTGAGGCTTGGCTGGGCTCGGTGCAGATTCAGCCTGTCATCCCAGCATTTTGGGAGGCCGAGGTGAGTGGGTTGCTTGAGTCCTTGGATTTGAGACTATCCTGGGCAACTTGGCAACCTCATCTCTACAATAAATCAAAAAATTAGCCGGGCAGGGTAGCATGTGCCTACAGTTCTGGCTACTTGGAAGTCTGAGGTGGAAGGGTTGCTAGAGCCCAGCAGGTCGACCCTGGGGTGGCCATGAGCGTGCCACTGCACTCCAGCTTGGGCGACAGAGTGAGACTCTGACTCAAAAAATAAAAATAAAAAAATAAAATAAAAAAGAGTGATTCTTGAGTTGCTGGATGAATTAAACCAGACCTAAGGCTTAACTTGGGTGTGTGGTTAGCAGCCCCGGGAGCCACTAAAACCTCCATTTAGTTTGCCCATTGGAGTTGGGTCTTTTTTTTTTCTTCTCCTTGCACATAACAACCTGGGTGATAACCACAAAAATACCCTTTTGCAATGAAAGCATTGCTTATGTGAGACCGGACAGCTTTTTAGCCAGCATTTATTGAGCCTGATAGATGCCAAATGTTTCCACGTACATTGTTTCATTGAATCTTCACACATTCACTCTAGCTTTAGATGAGAAAACTGTAGCACAGAGAGATTAAAATGACTTGCTTTAATAGTCAGGGTAATTGACCCTGGCTGCTGTGATGAAGAATCCTCATACCTCAGCATTTATCCTTATGACGTATATTTCTTGCTCTCATCACAAATGGAAGAGAAGTAGGTGGCTCTCCCGGGTGAGTGTCCTTTAAGTCAGGGGAACGCAACCCCCAGACCACAAACCAGTACCAGTCCGTGGCCTGTTGGGAACCTGGACGCACAGCGAGAGGTGAGCGGTGGGTGAGCGAGTGAAGCTTCCAGTATTTACAGCGCTCCCCATCACGCGCATGACCACCTGAGCTCTGTCTCCTGTCAGAGCAGCGGTGGCACTAGATTCTCATAGGAGCTCAAAACTTATTGTGAACTACGTCTGCTAGGGATCTAGGTTGCATACTCCTTTTAAGAATCTAATGCTTGATGGTCTGAGGTGGAGCTGGGGCAGCGTTGCTAGTGCTAGGAAGTGGCTGCAAATACAGATGAGCATCAGCAGTGAGGTTTGACGGCACATGCCCTCCTCCCCTTGGTCTGCAGGAAAAAGTTGTCTTCCATGAAACTGGTTCCTGATGCCAAAAAGGCTGGGGGCCCGTGCTTTAAGTGACGAGCCATGGATTTGGTTCACGTCCCTTGAGTGACTCTGACATTTTGGGATATTTTGTTTACATCCGTGTGGAAGTGGAAAATGTGTAAAAAATTCACCAGGAATGCTTCAGGGGTGAGGCTTGGAAGGGCAGCATCACTTCTGCCCACACCCCATTGGCCAGACTCACAGGGCCCCAACCTAGCTACAAGGAAGACTGGGAAATAGTCTTCCTGTGGGCACAGAAAAGGGAGAGCATCCACCTGTCACCACATGGAGGGCCATCTCAGGATCCTGCCTGCTGCAGCTTGTAAGTGGAGTCGGGATGGATTCTAAGCTCAGCATCTCAATCCATGCCCTCCCTCCCCGTCTATTTTGCTCGCCCCCCCCTTTTCCTCCTTAACTTCCCTCCACCCCCACTTACATTCACATTTAGTTAATCCCCTCCATAAATACCGACCCTGCTTATGTAAAGGCCAATTGGTATTTCTTTCTTCGGTATCTTCTTAAGGGAAGACGAAATTGCCAGCCTTTCTGACATTTGATAGAACCACAGGAGCCGTTACCACCTCAGAGACATGTTCGCCCCGTGATAATGTATATGAGGAATTGATCATTTACTTGCCCTTGAAGCAGACGGACTTTATAAGGAGAAGCACTCTGTAATGCAGGCATGACTGGGAAGAATACATCAAATTTCTTTGTGTACTTGGGGGAGAAAGAATTAATTCCAAGGCAGGATCCACGGCTTCGCGTATTTACTGAGCCCGCAATCCCATATCATCGCCACCAGGGGGAGCGCTAGGCCCATCCCTGCACAGGCAGCTATTTTTAGAGGCTGCTTCTAGCCTGGAGGAAGAAGCCAAAGAAATAAAAGACGACGATGATACTTTTTTTTTTTTAAACCGGACCAACTTATAAATTATTTGTGAGTCCAATAAAAGGCAATTATCAACATTTCCTACTATTTCAAGAGTAATATATTCTATGTTAGAAAAAGATTCAATGTATTCCATGGCTTTGACTCAGACAATGGGAAATCAGAGGCAACCACAACTAAAAAAAAAAGAAAAAGAAAAAGAAAAAAAAGTAGGGGGGGAGAGAGAGAGAGAGAGAGAGAGAGAAAGAGGTTGTTATCCTGTGTAAATCTCTGTCTTTAAAACTCAAATCAGAGGATGTGAATTCTGGCCCTGGTGGGCATGAGATATTTGCCCTGAAGGCAGTGGAATTTGATGGGCTTGGGGAGGTGACTGGAGGGTGTGCGTGTGCAATTATACTGTGTATAACTCCTTGTCTTTTCCCGCAGCACAAGGGAAGTGAATCAGAATAATCTTGTCCAAACAATCGAATAACGAGCATGAGAGAATTATTTCGGGAAGCATAGTTTGATCATTTCTAACTCTGTAGGCCTACAATATAATGGAGCTCAAAAGAGAGCCTCTTTTAATAAACAAAATTGTTGTTTTCAAAGACCGCGCTGTCCTTCCCAATCAATTGTGTGAGCATCACTCTTGCTGAGCGGTGGCGTGCTGCCATGGGACAAGCGTGGTTCCTTGGCTCCAGAAAAGCAGAGCTTGAATCTTGCCTCTGTGAGGCAGTGAGAGTGAGACTTTGGGCAAATTGCCTAACCTCTCCGATCTCTGGTGTCCCCAGTACTTAGCTCCCAGAATTTGAACATACAGATAAAATGAGAGTGTACACGAGTACCTCGTTCATCGTAAGGTGTTTAATAAATATTAGCTTTCTTCACTGATGAGATCTCTTGTTTCCCTAAAGGTGG
Source organism: Tarsius wallacei (assembly GCA_963574415.1). Classification (NCBI taxonomy): domain Eukaryota; kingdom Metazoa; phylum Chordata; class Mammalia; order Primates; family Tarsiidae; genus Tarsius; species Tarsius wallacei. Next base: position 50,694 of record CAUYQG010075091.1, on the reverse strand, counting down.
CAACAAATAGATTTGAACGGAGTTGTTGGATTCCACATCTTCCAAATTAGGAGTCTGTGGGCCTGGATAAATGAGGATTTGCTTTGAAGCCATGGCAAGAATGAGAAGTGAGTGAGGGTGAGGGTAAGGTGGGAGTGAGGGTGGGGGCTGGAGTGGGGGTGGGGGTGGGCCCACCTGGGTGTGGAGGCTGTCTTGCTAAATTTCTTAGCTCCGAAGAGAAAGCATGTTTATATAGGTATGTGTTCTTCAGAGAACTTGGGCCCCCAACTGAGCTGAGAAGTGCTTTTTCTCAAGGACAGGGAACAAAGCAACAGATAGTAGGAATGAAATATGTAAACCCCAAGCTCTCCATCCACTGCTATGACTACTTAGAGACTCATTTCCTAATTGTGTAAAAAGCAGAACAACAGGGGCTGGTAGAGTTGAGAGCCTCAGCTAGCACAATCGACTGAATGTGTGTGTCCCCCTAAAATTCATATGCTGATACCTAACCTCCCAGTGTGGTGGTATAGGAGGCGTGGTCTTTGGGAGCCACTTGGGTCATGAGGGTGGAGCCCTCAGGAACTGGATTAGTGCCTACCATGTGAAGTTACAATGAGAAGACAGTGTCTGTGAACCACCAAGTGGGACCTCACCAGACTCTGAATCTGCTGGTCCCTTGATCTTGGACTTCCCAGACTCCAGAACTGTGAGCAATAAATGCTTGTTTAAAGCACCCAGTCTGTGGTATTCTGCGGCTATATTAACCCAAATAAACTAAGGTGGCTAGTATCCGGACAATTTGGAGGAGCTAGGTGTAAAGCTTGGAAGGAGGGGGAGTCCTGCATATTGCCAGGGCTCTGGGGGTCAGGTCAGTGCTCCAGAACTAAGAGAAAGCTAATCATCCCAGAGGGAAAGCCCTATGTGCCACAAAGCCTGCTGCAGGTGGCATGGGGAGCCCAGTACCAGCTCTCCATTCACAGAACTGGTGTTGAGAATCACTCTCCTTCACCCACCCCTATTCTTCTCGGTCTGGTCTCTGTTTGTGACCATGCCCAAGACCTCATGCTCACCTCTGTGGCTTATTCTCAGTTCCTCCCTCCACCCCCATCATCTACTTCACTCAGCCCTGGGTGACCGACCCGTACAGACTGCACAACCTGAACTTCTTTGCTGCTTGGTTCATGTTGGGAAGCTCCAGTACACAGTCTCAAGGTGGGATGAAAAGGAAGTCAGAGTATTTATTCCCTGCCCTTCTTCCTACTTTGGGTTGGAACTCTGGCAGTCCCTGTGTGCTCCCAGCACTCCAGCACCCCCCCCCATGACTCCAGTCCCCACCCCCGGGCCCTAGTGGTACCCTTTGTTCCCCATCTGGGTGGTAATGGCTTCCTGCTCTTGCTACTCTCTGGGTGCCTCACTCTTTCTCATTAATTCCCTCAATCTTGTCCATACCTCCTTGAGACATCTCATCCTTTTGAACTGGGTAATTTTTTTTTCCCCACCAGGGTCCTGATTTATATATCATCTCTTTTTTTTTTTTTTTTTTTTGAGTTAGAGTCTCACTCCATCACCCAGGCTGGAGCACGCTCATGGCCACCCCAGAGTCAACCTGCTGGGCTCTGGCGATCCTTCTGCCTCAGCCTTCCAAGTAGCCAGCACCATGGGTGCACACTAGCATGCCTAGATAATTTTTTATTTGTCGTAGAGACTAGGTCTTACCAAGTTGCCTGAGCTGGTCTCGAACCCATGGACTCAGGCAATCCACTTGCCTCAGCCTCCCAACGTGTTGAGCCACTGAGCCCGGCCTATCATCTCTTTTTAAACCTTTATTTTATGTATATATTTTCTTGTTTTAGAAAGGGGAACGATATATAAACTGTAAACTCACAAGGGTTAAATATGGAATTAAGCAAGTGGACGAAGGCATAAACTGGAAACAAAAACAACATTGCATAGCATCATAACCTCTCCACTTGAGTATCGGCAGGCCACAAATGTAGCCCTTGTTTTCTAGATGCCCACAGATAAAGTACGGCCTCTGTGAGATTCAGAGTCTGTAAAACACAAATAAACCAATTACCTTGCGCAAATACAACTGCATGGAGATTGGAGTCTTAGCGGTCTTACATACTCTTAGTTGCAATGAGGAGACTTACATGGGCAGCACCAGAAGGGGAGGAAGAGGGGAGGGTGTCACCATAAAGACACCCTTGGCAATGAGGGACAAGGACATGTCCCAGGAATCGCAGACCAGGAACCACTGTGTGGCCAGACATCCCAGTCAAGGCACCTGGATCCAGGGCACCTCCAGAAACCTCAGCGGAAGGGCCTGCAGGATCAGCGTGCCAGTGGTCTGACATTAGCACCGCTAAGCTGTATGTGAGTGTTGGTTTGCTCTGCTTCTCTTTCTGCCAAAATTTCATTCCTCAAATATCTTTTTTCTGTCTCAGAGCTTCTGGTTACTCAGGTTTCCACATTGCCATTATTTTACTGTTGTTTTTGAGTCGAGATCTCACTCTGTCACCCAGGCTGCAGTACAGTGGTACAATCACCGCTCACCGCAGCCTCAATCTTCTGGGCTCAGGTGATCCTTCCACCTCAGCCTCCCAAGTAGCTGGGACTATAGGCACATGCCACCATACCTAGCTAATTTTTTCATTTTTTGCAGAGACAGAGTCTCACTATGTTGCGTAGGCTGGTCTCAAACTCCTGGGCTCAGGCTATCCTCCCACCCTGGCCACCCAAAGTGCTGGGATTATAGGCATCAGCCACCATGCCTGGCCTCACATGGCCATAATTTTGTTTGCATATAGCATCAGTTTATTCAGGGTTTCTGTTTTATGAGGCCTTTCTGTGGGCATCCAACCAGCCTCACTTTCAGTTGTTAATCACTAGATTCTCATGATATCTTTCAATTCAGGTTTCCCTGGGTGAAAATCTGATTGGCCAGCTTGCCCCTCTTTGGGCAGAAGTTTCCATATTGACCACAGCATAGCTGGCCTTTGGCCTGGTGTCCACCCCTAGTGCAATCAGAGAGCTACTAAGGTAAGTAGAGTCACACGCTAAACATGGTGGCTTGGGGGCTGTGGTGTGTATAAGGGCGGTTTCCCTTGGAAGAAAAAGACTGACCCATATAGACTGTACCATCTGGATGCCACCGGTGGACAATGAAAACACTGCCAGTCATTTTTTACTCTTTATAAAGAGATAGTGAATGATTTGTGAACATCTGCTGATTCTGGTCTAAGGGCTTTCCTGGGAGTCTCTCTATCATGGTTCGGTTCTTTGTAAGGAATTTCTGTCGATCTACTTAGCAATGAGAGCAGGACCCAGAGAGCAGGGGAATATGACCTGGGCCAAAACAGTAGGCGTTTGAGTTTGGTCCCCAAGCTCACCTGCTCAAGCTGGGGGCTGCAAGACAAATGGGGAACGCCATCTGCTGTTGAGGACTGAGCAGGACTCTGGCCTGCAACCAACTGCCTCGGGACATGGAAAAGGTGAGCTAAGAGGGGAGACCCCGTAGGACCTCGCTGAGCAAGGCTGGGGAAGGCAAGCAAAATCGCTTAGCCAGCCTGGAGGGTGTGCTCCTCTGTGGTGTGGACAACCATTAGACAAGAACTTTCCCCAGAAAATTTAGCAGTAGTCAATGCTGATAGAACTGGAATTCCAGCCCTGCCGTATAGCTGTGTGACCTTGGACAAATTACTCGATTACTGAACCTGTGTCTGCATATATAAATGGCAGATAATAAGATCTACCTTGAGGAGCTGAAGCAAGAAATACATGCTAGAGTGGTTATTAAGCACTTGGAGACCACGCTTTCAAATACTGATAGTAATTTTTACGATTATGATTCTTGGGAGAGCTGCTGACCTGTATTCTGATATTTGCAATAGGACTTTGGCTCCCAATGACTTGAGAGGAAAGGAGTCTTCAAACTTAGATGGTGAATTGTATCGCCTATGGCAAGGCAGCCGTGGCATTTTGGTTAGACAGGGCTGTGCTAGCCAAGCAGAGACTGAAGCTATGTACGTCATGCTGCACAGTTGGCTATGGGTGAATAATCTATTGCAAGACCCAGATTTGAAAATACTTTTTTTTTTTTGAGATAGGGTTTCACTCAGTCACCAGGCTGGAGTGCAGTGACCCAATCATGCCTCACAGCTGCCTTGACCTCCTGGACTCACGTGATCCTCCTGCCTTAGCCTCCAGAGTAGCTGAGACTACAAGTGCAAACCACCACACTTGGCTCGCTCCGTCCTCCCTCCCTCCCTCCCTCCCTCTGTCCCTTCCTTCCTTCCTTCCTTCCTTCCTTCCTTTTTTAGAAGTGGGGTCTTGCTTTATTGCTCAGGCTGGTCTTGAACTCCTGAGCTGAAGTGCTGGGATTACAGGCGCAAGCCACTGCGCCCGGCCTAATACACACACACACACACACAGCAGTACAAGAAACTATAACAGCTTTCCCCAGGAGCATAGCAGGCTAGAAAGCATTTTCTTACGTTGGAGACACAAGGATGGATCCGTTCACCATAGCATAACCTGCCTCTGAAATCCAGGAGGTCATGAGGAGAAGTGCAGGCAAGGTTGCCCTCATGCTGGAGTCACCATCTCTCATACTGGAGTCATCATCTCTCACGCCTCCCACCAGTATGTGAGAGCCTTTGTTCCAGGGAGGATCTCAGCAATCAGTCACTACCTCCTGTCTGGGGAGGTAACCAGGAGCTTAAGACTTCTCTTTTTCTGCCTCCTGGGGGAAGAGGCTGTTCCCCTTCAGCCAAAGGGGCCATTTGTGCAGTCAGAAGGGAGAGAGCCCTGCTGGGTCTTGCTGCTAGGCGTAGGCTGAATTATCTTGCAAGAGCAATTGGAGTCTACCTTGGCTGAAGTCAGTGAGGTTGTAAAATCACTTCCCTGAGGCACTCCAGCACCCAATTTGGAGATGAGTGGGGATTTACATGATTCAACGGAATGTTTCTTTCCAGTGTCAGGGCTCAGTCAGTCGTGAAGGAGGAATTTGTGAGCAGAGCTTACTGGCTGTGCTTGAGCTCACATCTTGTCCTTGTCCGGAGGGGCTGGAGGAGCAGAGTTAGGGAGGGCTAAATCTTTTGGGAGAGGTAAAAATAAATGATACTCAGGGATGGAGTGGATTTGCTCCATTGTGACCCTATGGAACTCTCTCTATTGGGGTCAGGGAGAGATGAGCGAAGAAAACTTTCTAAGCCCAAACCCACAATGAAAGGGACACTCAATAACTTAGTATTTATCATGGGTTAGGTGCTGTGCTAAGTCATTTACATAATATTTTCTCATTGGATTCTTATGACAACTTGATGAAGTGGGTATTTTTTGTCCTCAGCTTACAGATGAGGAAACTGAGGCTCAGGGAAATAAAGTAATGAGCCCAAGGGGACAAAAAGTTACTCAGCTGACTCAGTACTACCTCACCCCAGGGGGGACATTCCCTGGAGCTGGGCCTGGAATTAACATCTGGATGTGTTTATTTCTAGATACACATCACCCCATCTAAGAACAAAGTATACTAGTATGTTTGCTTTGCATGTAATAGTCCATGGGGGATCTCACTAGAAACAGGTGAACAGGTAGCTGGGGAGAGGTAGTATCTAGATCACTGCCCTGGGGCTTCGTGGATAAAGCTTGGGGCAAGAGTCCTCAACCAGATTGAGTTCAGATCCCTGCTGATCCACGTGCCAGGTGTGGGATTTCAGGAAAGTCATGGATGTTTTCTGAGTCTCAGTTTCTTCATCTGTTTCAGTGGATTGCTGTGGGAACTCAGCATAATTGTCAACATCATGACCTTGCTCTATGGTACAGATGTTCGTTGTAGATCTCTATTGTGCTATAACTAACCATTCACAAACATCATGGCTTAAAAGCAAAACAGTCACTTACTTGGCTCATGAAGTTGCAATTAAGTCAGGGCTCAGCAGGGACGTCTTGTCCCTGCTCTGTGCAGCATTGACTGGGTGGCTCATCTGGGGACCCTTTTCCAAGACGGCTCATTCACATGGCTGGCAAAGCTGCTCATCAGTTGCTTTCCACACAAGTCACTCCAGGGGGTGGCATGCGCTTCCTCACAGCATGGTGGCTGGGATGGAAGATTAAATGTCTTGAGAGATAGCAATAGAAACTGCCAGTTTATAAAGACTTGGGTCTGGAAGCTGGCACAGCATCACTTCTGCCAATATCTTCTTGGCTAAGAAATCCCAGAGCCCAGATTCAAGAAGAGGGGACATTCATGGAAAGGGTGTCAGTGAGTTTGAGATCATGTTTTATAACTAGCATGCTGAGGCCTGGCACCGTGGCTCACGACTTTAACACCGCCACTTTGGGAGGTCAAAGTGGGAGGATTGCTTGAGCCCAGAAGTTAGAGAACAGCCTAAACAACATAGCAAGACCTCGTCTCTACAAAAAATAAAAAAAATTAGCCAGGTGTGGCGGCGCATGCCTATAGTCCCAGTTACTTGGGAGGCTGAGGTAGAAGGATCGTCTGAACCCAAGAGGTTGAGGCTGCGGTGTGCCATGAACATGCCACTGCACTCCAGCCTGGGTGACAGAGTGAGACTCTGACTCAAAAAACAAAGAAACAAAAACAAACAAACAAAAAAACTAGCATGCCACAGTCTGCCCTCTGGCTACAAATTAATCACATTTATTCTACATGCCAACTACACTGACTGCCTACCAACACCCCCCGAAAGCCTCATTCCATTATGGTGTTAGGTTCAGGCTCAAGGTCCAGGATCTTGTCATGTAATCAGGTTGAGATGCCAGTGAAGCTCCCTGGATGGAGTTCCTCAGATCAAGCTCCTTTTGATCCCAAGTCCTGTGAACTAAAGAGACAAGTTATCTCTTTTCATATACAATGGTGGGGCAAACTCAAACCATCAGAGCATCAGCGTTCAGCAGAGACTGGGCTGCCAAGTCAGGTTCTGGGGGTATTTCTTGTAGGAGCTTGGGGCCATGGACTGAGCATGGGCTTTGCCACTGAATGATCTGGCTTCCAACCTAGACTCCACCCTACTGATTTTATAGGTGTCAGTGAGTATGTCATTCCATTGCTTAGAACCTTAATTTTCTTTTATTTAAAATGAGAACAATAATTCTTTGCTTCATAGGATTTTGTGGGAATTAAATGAGGTGTTATACTTGAAACTTCCCAGCAAAGTACATGGCATATACTAGGGCATATAAATAGGGCATAATGATGCTTATTTCACAGTGTGAATGCAAGACTCAAAGTACACGAAAGAGATTTGTAAACCACAAATCTTTCTGAAGGAATAATGTATGCATGTTTATTTTGTTAACGCCCATTGGCTGCTTCCCAATCCAGGCCCCAGCATCAACAGAGTGGGGTCCTCTCTGCTGTGGGGCTGGCAACAGCTTGGTCTCTAAGGCAGAAACTGGGAAAGAGAGCTCTAGCTACACAATAACTAAACATCTTGAGACTTTTCCTTTTCTTTTGTGCTTGCCTTTGCCCTGAAGCCACCAGTTTCTCCTACTTGGGATGACACCCAAACATAATAATTCAGCTTTTTGGTGCTAGGGAATATTTCTGAAGAGGATAGTTAGATCCATCTACATGGCAACCAAAGGTCAGAGCAGCAGGGGTGGGTGGCCATATGGCTTCCATTTCTGAGAGTCAAGGATGAGATAGAATGAATATGGGCTTAGAAGTAGGCAGAACAGGGCTCAAATGCAGATACTATCTCCTTTTGACTACGTGGTGTGGGAAGGTTCTCTCCTGGCCCAGCGGAGCCTCAGCTTTCTCATCCGACAAATGGGAAAATAATCATTTCAGCTGATGCAGTTGCTGTACAGGGCACCAAGGCAACACACGGTGAGAGCCTGATTCAGAGGTAGTGCCAAACAGATGCTGCTTTATTACTTTTGGGAAAACATGAGATAATAGTATCCACCTCAAAGGCTGCTATAAAGATTGGAAAAATTTCACACAGAACATCTCCACAGAGCTAGGCATGTAGAAAGTGTTCAGGAAACAGGAGTTGCTGCTGTTGCTGCTATTAATAATTTAATTTTCAGCAACAATGGTGTTAATTACATTTGACTAATAATCTTTGAACGTTTCTATAAGCTTGGAGGCACGCAGGTTTAAATTATAAATACCATTTGGAAGAGGTCTCCTGCGAGAGCCAAGCATATAGACAATTTATTGTCACAAGCAAGAAAACAAAATATGAAGGTAAACAGAAAGGGAGCCATATTGAGACCAGTGCCCATGATTTTGTTGCTGATCCAGGTGAAAGTGGGCACAAAAAAATATCCACTTGGAAGACGGCGCTGAATGTTTTAGGCAGAGAGAAACACTAAGTGCAACAGGTTTACGAAACAGTTCAAACTGGGACCCCAAACCAGATATAACTTCACTTATTTTTCTGTCACTGTCTACTGCTAACCTCTGTCTAAATCCACTTTCCCATATCTTGTTGGTAAATCCATAGCTTTTTGGTCACTTTCAACAATGTGGATAGACTCACTCCAGTATTTTAACCTCCGTTTCCTAACCCTATCATTCCACAATCTCTACCTACCTGACTTTTTTCTTGTGGGCTACTCCAGCAAGTCTCCTGCCTTTGGAAGCCAGGAGAGAATTAGGCACCAGACTCCTTGTTTTCACAAGTTCCCACACTCCAAGGCACTTCTTTCAAGAACTTTCTTACTATGTTCCCCTCCATATCAGAGCAGTCCTGGACTAAGACCTCACATTTTGCCACTCAGTTGACCACAGACTGGAGAATAAAATGGTGCGTTGCTTTGAGATTGTCACAATAATGCTGCAGAACTCAGTGGTTTAAACCATACTCTTTCTCACAGATCTGTGGTCAGCTGAGCAGCTTGGCTTCCAGCTGACGGCGTCTGGATTTGACTGAGCAACTCTTTCAAGCTGAAGGTGTGTAGGTTTTCTGGGCTGTTCTGTTCCATGTGTCTCTTTTCCTCTGGGATTAGAAGGCCTCCTGGGGTGTATTCTTTTAATGGGGATCACAGACGCATAAAGGGGCATCTCCAAGTAGTATGCAATTTATGTGAAGGACTTTCTTTGGACACGACTATGTCCAAAGGCATGAAGAGAAATGGGCACTCTCCTTGCACATCTCTTTCCACCAGAGTAGAAAGTCGACTTCCTCTGCAGTCACCCAACAGATTACCCTCTGCATCTCATCTGCCAGAACTGGGTCTCATGTTCATCTCCAAACAGATCTCTGGAAGAGGGAAAGAGAAGATCACAATGGGCTTAGAAAAATGCCTGTTAACCTTAGAAAACGAAGGACATACCCTCATGGAAATTGGAACTGGCATCCAATTCCTGAACAAAACCCGAAACCCACAGGTCAGCTCAATATTTTAAGAGAGATGTGACAAGTTCCCCAGTGAACTTCCAGTACCGTCTAACCTCACCTGATATACTAGTGTATATTTCAGAGTGTAAACAACTTATCACCTTCCTAAAGGAATAAGAAACGCAATGTTACTTATTCTATTACTTTATTTTAAATGTAATGCTTGAAAAACACCACCTTTCAAACTAACCTTAAGAAATATGTGAAATAGAACCAGAAGGCTGTCAGTTAAAGACATGTCTCAATTTGAATATAAAACCTAAGATTTCACAGATCTCATAATATCTAAGCTGTGAATATTTGCTTCAGGCCTCCACTTGGCATTTAAAAAAAATATTTGAAACCACATGGGCATTTCACTTTGCCAGAATATCTACTTCTCATGTAATGCTTAAAAATATCAAACTTTAACAAAAATATCTACTTTTTCCCATTCTAGGAGTCAGAAATCTCTTTTGTTTGATGAACTTATCTTTTCTTTTCCTTTTCTTTTTCTTTCTTTCTTTTTTTTTTTAGTTTCTAGGCTAAAGCATACTCCTCACGCACTTTATGTTGATTGGTTAATTGATTAGATAATCAAATTTATTGCCCAGAAAATGTATTCCCAACACACACTCACAAAAATTTCCTCTACCAATCCATGCTTAAGGCTCTCACTCTGGGAATCTAAAGAGAAGCATCCGGAAGTAAAGAACAAGAGAAAGCAATGAAGGTAAAAAAGAAAGAGGTTCAACTGGAAGGTCAAAGAGTTAATAAAATTTTAAATGTATGGCAATAGAGTTTTGTCCAGAGGAGACAGATACATAATTTTGTATTGAAAATACTACTTATTTTATCTTTACATATATTCTTGGCATTACTAGCTATCCTTATACCTAGTATTAATGATTAATGTTTGTATAATCCCCGATGGTTAATAACGTACTCTCAGATCTTAGCTTCTCAACAGCAGAATAAACTCCCTGAGACCTAGAGGCATGTATTGTATTTCCCTAACACTTCAAAGAAAATATATTCAAAACAATAATTTGAACATATTTGAATTTATTAGCTCCAATAATTCTTTGAGCCTTTAAGTATCTGTGGGATGCTTAAATGCAATATCACATCCGCAGACACAGACATTTTATTCCTGGTCGTTTGCAGTAAAGGGTATAAGCAAGAGGGGCAGGCCTTGGTGTAAGATCCAGTTTAGTTCCTGAAAAACAAAGCCATTTCCAAATAAAGTAAAGAAAAATGTTTCTGAGAAGTTTTTCGGTCACTTTTAAAACATATCTGGGTTTGACAAACCTGTGACTTTCTGTTATCCTTCCAAGGAGATGTACCTTTTGAGAAGTGCTCAGGGGATGAGAATACCAGGCAGGGGCCTTCCAGGTCACTGTAACCACAGTAGCCTGTTAAGAAGATAAGCAAGAAAGTTTCCAGTGCTCTGACTGGCTCATCTTCCAAGATTAAACTAGTCTTCCTTCATCTTTTTGACACATCAATTTATCACCCAGGGACACACACACTGTACCATATTTTATTCACTTTTTTTAAAAAAGGAGTTCCTAATATTTTGTAACTCTGTGATGAATCAATATTCTACTCTCAAAAAAAAAAATTCCCCTACTGAAATAACACCACCGATTTAAATAAAGTTCAAATAAATGTCTTAATTGTTTTTAAAAAACATTTATTTAGAGAAAGTTGGATATGCCTATCTGTTACTGCTTAGTTAACTAGTATTGTAGTAAATACAATATGAGAACATAAATCTGTTTCCATTCACTGAACTCATTAATTGTGTGGCCTAATGTGACTGACTACACAGCTTCAATCACATTTTAAAGTTATATTATGGTGGTAAAGGTTAATCCAAGGATAATGTATTTATTTTTCATTGCCAAATGACAAATTAAAATAAAATGTAATCTTGTGTTTTTTAAAAATCCATTGTGGTGGAGAAAATATGCAAATTAATGTGAGATACAAAATGGAATGAAATGTGATTTGTGCATATGGGAATCTAGGAGCAGGTGGTTTTCTTTTGCTCTAACTGTAGCAAATTTTTTAGCAGCCTGATATTTGAGGATCTCAGAGTCCAAAATTATCTCCTGCCAGTGGTTTTGACTAAATCATACTATACTACCAGGTTATCTATTTCTAGATCTGATACAAGACAGATTATCAAACATTTTCATAGATTCTATGGGTGAGAAACCACTCATTAATTGCATACATAAAACCAATAAAAATTAATTAAAAATAATTGCTTCATTTAACAATTATTTATTAAATGTTTACTTTATGCCAGGCTTTAAGCTAGGAAATAGACAATGTTGATCAGTATAGTCATGTTCTCCATTCAATAGATTGAGTCTTAAGAGCCACCTTAACCTGATCACTTAAATGTGGTGTGAATATTTAAAAACAACCCCACTGTCTAAAGATCTTTTATTTTTAAAATGTATATACAATAGTTTTACAAACATGAGTGTTTTCTATATCTTTTGGCTATATACAGCCTTCCAAGTAGACGGAACTACAGGGGTGTACTACCACACCTGGCTAATTTTTGATTTATTGTAGAGACGAGGTCTTGCCAAATTGCCTGGACTGGTCTCGAGCCCATGGGCTCAGGCAACCCACTCGCCTCGGCCTCCCAAAGTGCTGAGATTGCAGGCTGAGCCATCGAGCCTGGCCAAAATGGGATTTTTAAAAATTATACATTTCCACATCAACATTGAAAGTATTGGTTATGTAGCCAACACTATCTTTATTTTCCCTTTCCTGTTCACTTATAGATTGAAGGGGGAAAAAAGTGAGAATTTCATCTATTGTCTTAACACACTCCTCATTACCACTTTCAAATTTAAGTTAGATCAAAATAAGAAAACAAATTTTCTACTTCTGTTGAAAAAGCTTGCTCTGAAAGTTAAAATCCGCACTTTCAGCAACCTCTGGCAAACCAGGCACTTCTTGACACCTACCAGCTAACACTCCTGTCCCTGGTGATCTGCATGCCACCATCCTTCAAGGTTTTCACTTGGCTTTGTGTTACACAGCCATTGTTATTGGCAGATGCAGGCTTAGATTCAAAGGGGGAAACCAGAAATGCTTTGTGTCTACAAAAGTCAGGTATACTGTTCCATTTTTACATTTGAAGTTGCATGTATCCTAAGTGAAATCCCACCCAACTATTTGAGCTAGTTAAACAAAATGGATGTATTATTTTGAAGTTTATTTTTATTTGCATTGATTATTCATACTTATCTTTCCTAACTTAAGAACATAAGAGACCTCAAGTATAGGTTTTGCCACCAAATAGATATGTACTACTCACTTACAGGTTGAGGAAATATGATTTTTGATAGTAGAATAACATTGAAGATTCTTAAATTCTTCAGGAAAGGTAGAAAATTAGTTATGGCTGGTTACATGATATAGCGTGTTACAAAATACCGTCTTTAATACATAGAAAATAAGAAGTTATGACCCATCCTTTTTCCACAAAGAGTCAAAATAATAATGGCCTGTGGAAGGTTCCAACAGCAGTAATTCTCATTCATTTTTAAGTAAAATCATTCATTTTTACAGTTAGAAATTTTCAAACACCCATTAAAGACATGTGTGATATACACATAGTATTTCTGTTTGACATTCATTGATTGCTGGAAATGAAAAGAATTGGTAACACCCAAGCACTTTGTACTTTATTTACTACGCCTGTTTTTGCATACAACTGAAGAATGATACACTTTTAAGATGTATCAGACTACAGTTTCTAACTGATATGTACACATGGATGAGATGGATTCTCGTAGTAGCTGTGGTCCCACAGCAACTCACAGGGCATATGTGTGGTGCAGGAGGCATGCAGGGGATTCTCAAGGTTGAGTAGATCTTTTTTCAAGAAAAATAAGTGTTTTACTGGATCCCCGAAACAGACTTAGATATTTGAGTTACGTTCATATGCAACATAATAAACATGCTAAATGTGTACATATGCAAATCTGGTTATAAACGCTTTACTTTCAGAGCCCTTGTGCAACGATAAACGCAAAACAAATTAGCAACCAAATACTGGCTACAAAATCACTTAACATGAAGAAACAAAACTAATGTAATGTGGCAGATGATGTTGTTTGGTTGAATTAAATTACGACTTAAAATGTGAATATAGCTGGGCTCTGTGGCTCAGCCTGTAATCTCGTGCTTTGGGAGGTTGAGGTGAGTGGATTGCCTGAGCCCGCGGGTTCGAGACCCGCCTGGGCAACTTGGCGAGACCTCATCCCTACAATAAATCAAAAAAAAATTAGGCAGGCGTGGTAGCACGCGCCTGTAGTTCCAGCTACTTGGAAGGCTGAGGCGGAAGGATCGCCGGAGCCCAGCAGGTTGAGGCTGCGGTGGCCGGGAGCAGCCACTGCACTCCAGTCTGGGCAACAGAGTGAGACTCCAACTCAAAAAAAAAATGTGAATATGGTATTGACTGCTATGGCAATGGTGCTTTTGATCTGGGTGATAGTTTTCTGGAGGAATACAGTAAAGCTTTTGCTTATTCTTTGTATTTTCTTAGTGAAAATAAATCATTTACTAAGTCTACATTTTAGTCATTGTATTACTTGTTGCTATCACACAAAAATGATTGTAGAGAGAGAGAGAGACAGAGACAGACTGACTCACTCTGCTGCAGTAGCACGATCTTGACTCACTGCAGCCTCACCCTCCTGGGCTCAGGCAATCCTTCTGCCTCAGCCTTCTGAGTAGTTGGGACTACAGGCATGGGCCACGACATTCAGCTGATTTTTTAAAATTTTGTAGAGATGTGGTCTCACTATGTTTCTTAGGCTGTTCTTGAACTCCTGGACTCAAGCAATCCTCCTTCATTGGCCTCCCCAAAAGTGCTGGGATTTCAGGCATGAGCCACTGTGTGTTACCACAAAAATGATTATATTAATTTTTAAATCCATCACCTAAATAAAAGCATAAAATTAAATTAAATCTCACAAAAAATGTGCAGAATATTAAAAACATATCTAAGCACTCCCCTACCCCCACTCCTGATGACCATAGACACCAGACTGAAAACAGTACCTTAGAAGATAGTCAAACTTGTTCTGAATCTATACTATGCAAAAGGGTAGTCAGCATAATAGCACACATTTTTGAAATTCAGTGTCATAATATAAAATATTTAAATGTACAGTTTGATTATTCTGCATAGTATATTGTAGGCTTACTACTAATCTAATTGTACCTTTGTGCAAATTAGAAAAAAAAGGCCCCTCCCTGAATACACAGCCCCAAACCACAGGGGCCAGTTGAGATTTTAGCCTGTGTCCTCATATTCTGACAATCTGTTCAACTTACATGGCAGACTCAGTGTATTAAAAAGTCGAGAAAGCAAGTTTCCTCTCCTCCATTCCATTTTTTGGAGAAAGAAATTCTGACTCTCAAATTGACTTATTAGCTAAGTTAAACCTCTTTTTAATGTCATGTTTACTTCTATTCATTAAACAAAAGCATTGCAAGATGTTTCCCTAGGGAAATTACTTCCAGTGACCTTTTCTAAAGTAAAAGACACCTTCTACTCATGAGTTACATTTTCACCATTTCCTTAATTTTATTGCATTTTCCCCATTTTAACTCATTTGATATAAATGAACAAGTAGTCAAACTCTAATTTCAAGTTTCCTGACCCCTTCTTGGTCAGTCTATACTTATTGAAAAGATCATTTTTTGTTATGTAATAGAAACTAGATATATATATTTTTTTGAGTTGAGGTCTTCCTCTGTCATCCAAGCTGGAGTATAGTGGCATGATCACAGCTTGAACTCCTGGGCTCAAGCAATCCTCCTGCCTCAACCTCCAAAGTAGATGGGACTGCAGGTATCCACCACTACCCCTAGCTAATTTTCTTTTCTTTTTTAGATAGACAAACTCTCGCTATGTTGCCCAGGCTGGTCTTGAACCCCTGGACTCAAGCAATTCTCCCGGCCTCAGCATCCCAAAGTGCTGCAATTACAGGCGTGAGCCACCGTGCCCAGCCAGAAATATTTTTAGTATCTTCTATGGTGGTGCTGCTCAGAAGCCATATATATATATATCCATTCTCATTTGCTTACTATAAATATGTGACTTAATTTAAGCAAAATTTCTTTCCATATAGATAGAGCATCTCAAGTCGGAACACATTATGGTGAATTATATAATACTTTTTTCATGAATGTTACTCATTGAGACTTAAATGCTATTTAGATGCTTTTACTAAATGTGCAAGTCCTTGATGAGGTCCACTTGCGTGCTCACCCTGCTCTGTCTAGTCCAGAGGGAAAGAAGGAGGAGAGAAATTTATTAAGAACCTGCGGCAGGAAACCAGATGATGCCTGGAGATGGAAACCAGGAAGTTTAGAATAATTTAGGGTCTCAAGAACCTGATTGTATTTTTAGTATTAATGTTAGATTGTTTCAATATTTAAAATCTTTGACAAGTGTGTGCTTAATAGAAACTCAATATGTAGAAGATGGAGCAGTAGAAGCAGTCCAGTGTGTTTGTATATGTGTGTTTACATTTGTGTGTATGTGAGAGAAAGACAAGCCATTTCATTTTGTGTGTGTGTGTGTGTGTGTGTGTGTAGGTGTGTGGGTGTGTGGGTACGCGCACGTGCGTGAGCAGACCTAAGCATTCTGCAGAGGCAACTTCATGTATGAGCATCAGGGCCCAACATACAGAAACAGATAATTGCTGTTATGTGATTGTGAGCTTATATTGTAAATCCTCTCCCCTCTAAACCTCATACCCAGCAGAATTGTGCAAAGGCAATTTTACTTAGTAGATTACAGCCATTTATCACAGAGTAAATCTTTGCCAGATCTCTGCAAAAGGAATAAAGTACTGGGAGCTGCCATCTACTTAAAGAATCAAAGCCTTGTGTACATCCCTAATACCTCTCTCAGTTTTACACGCATATTAACCTCTGAGCATAAACAACTGTACTCCCAAAGCAAGTACTTTTATAAGCTGCCTGCCTAGTGTTTCCAAGCTACCTGGTAGACAGCTGAAAAAGGCGTCCAGGTACTATTTTGGAAAGTGATCCCCGAACTCTAAAAACATATGCAAAGTTTACATGAACAGTTCCTAAAATACTAGAGTGCAAACTGACCCCATGCTTCCTTGCATCATGGCCTGTGTGCCAGATGACTTTGGAGGACAAGTGGGGGAAGAATTGGAAAAAGACACGTTACCATTTCCCTGTCAATTTTCGTTTTCCCTCTCCTGTCCCCTCAGCTTTAAGAAGAGGTTATTAAAGGACCTTTTGCACAATTTGGCCTTCACACTATTCTCAGGCAAATTGCTGGTAGTCATCTGGCAAAAAAATTAATCCATTTTTCCAATTTGGGATGCAGAGACTTCATTCCTTGTCACTTTTTACTCTGGCACTGGGAAACTTGAAGAATAAAAATGAGTGAATTCTTCAAATAGTTTTGAGTCCCTACTGTGTTCTGTGCATAGGCCTCGAGGCCACTACTGCTGAGCTGACTCCCTTCCCCCACTCACTGGATCTGGGATGCTTCCGGCTTCACTGTGAGTCCTCTGCTCTGCCATAATTTTAGGGTGGAGAATCTAGACCTCGCACCCATGTTGCAATGACAAGGTCTATGGCTGTACCCTCACTACTAAATATTTATTCCACCCAGGAAAAGTATCTACTTCTGAAGCCATTTTCAAATCAATATCTAGGGTCATGAAGAAATATTTGCTGTCCTCAAATGCCTGGCAAGCTATTTTCCAGACAGGCCTACACAGATTCTAGGGGTTTCCACTTTGAAAGAACATTTTCATCCAGCATGTCCATTGTTAGTTAGGCTTTTCATTGGAAGTAGAGAGAGGCCTAATGCGGTCATCTTAATCATGGGGGCTTATATTAATGAAAAGCCTCACCAGAGGGAGGCAGATGTCGCATGACAGATGAAGATCAGTTACTGTCTACATGCCCCCATGGGAGCCCAGGACCTGGGCAGTTCTTGCAATCCCATGGCCACACTAGCTGCAGGAGGGTCCATGAATCTTTTACCTGGTGCTTCATGTCTGGCCAGCTTTATTTCTTCCTGGAGGAAGATAGGATGATAAATTCATATTTTTCTCTCGCTACCAACTGATATTTATTTCAAAATTTTGCTTTTAAGATTCCAAGGGAAAGAATACATTTGTCTTAATACTGACTTTCCTGGGGCTGAACTGTACTGTCATCTCATAGGTTTCTGGTCAAGCCAAGGGCTGGCAATCAGGTGCTCCTCCTGGGTCCATTCATTAGTTCTGGAGGTTTAAAACATGGCACAGAACACGACCCTCTGCACAGGGCTGTGCCTATGGCTGCTTTCCTCAACAAGATACGTGGGTAGGGCCAGCATCTGGAAAGGACACTTTGGATGTGGCAGTTACTTTGACCCTTCCAGTATAAGGTCAGGCCATAAAAAGGCTGTATTCTCAGGAATGTAATAAAATCAGTGTGCGTTTAGAATACAGTTTCTAAGACGGCTTCTCATGTTTGCATACAGGTTTGTAATATTGAGGATCTAACTAAGGTTTTTCATAAAAATATTGACTGAAAACATACATTTCCCCAACTAAGTCTTTAAATGCATTATTTTACCTTTCAGGAGCTTGGATTATGGTGGCACATGGGGTAATTATAGGAAAAGTAGTAACAGCAACTTAGCAAAACTGAAATGAGATGTGTTTAGCCTTTAGGGAATGGTAGATGAGGCTGGATAGTGGCCAGCAGAGAATTTAAAAAGAGGACTGCTATTAATTAGACAGGCAGAGTAACAGGGAAACAGAAAATAAAGATTCTGGATAGCACCCTGATGGCAGGAAATGAGGGGCCAGGTAACTATCAAAAAAGAAGAATTATTCAGTAGACATAGTAATTATCTTAGTGCCTATTCTTTTATGAAATATATAGCCAGCTGGAAACTCAGCTGGGAAATACAGAGGGGAAAAAAGATAAATATTTGTGTTCAACCTGTATCATTTTGGAGTCAAACATTTACAGTGTTCAGCTATTAATCTTCCTTGTGAACTATGGCCCTGTATGTTTAGTTTAGCCATGATTTAAGCAAGACAAATGAAACATTTTCAGTTTACATGAGTTAGGAGAATGTCTAAGCTACTGACTGAAAATGAAAGGCTGTCAAAAGCCTGTTGTTGTGCTTGTGTATGACTTGTTTAGTGTCAGAATCCTGATTTTAAGTCACAAGTCATCGTGGTGTATTGTCATCCCCTGCATCCATTGCCCAGGTGAGTTGTGCTTTCTGGTAGATGTCTAGGAATATAGTGATTAGAATCTGTATGAGAGTCACATGCCTCTAAAAAAAATCCATCTTGGATTAGTGTTGGTTCAAAGTATAAGAATTACATTTATGACATTCATTCATTTATTTGCTTATTTATTTATTTTTTGAGTCAGAGTCTCACTATGTCATCCAGGCTGGAGCGCAGTGGTATGATATGGCTCGACCTCCTCCCATCTCAGCTTCCCAAGAAGCTGGGACTGCAGGTATGCACAAACACACTGGCCAATTTTTCTTTCTTTCTTCTTTTTTTTTTTTTTTGGACGAGATGGAGTCTTGCTGTGTTGCCTAAGGTGGTCTTGAGATTCTGGGCTCAAGTAATCTTCCTGCCTCGGCCTCCCAAAGTGTTAGGATTACAGGCAAGAGTCACCATGCCAGACCTATCTGCTTTTTTAAAGACATACTTACTTCCTTATTTTGTGCATGGCAATATACAGGACTCTATGACAGCTGAGGTGCAATGGTCAGGTGACAAGGGCACAGGGAACATGAATGGGCTTCCCCTATGTCCTTATGACAGTGAGATAACTTTTAATCTCGTCTTTAAACTTAGTTACAGTTCAAAACAAACAGATTTTTAAATGCAAATAAATAAGTATTTCTAGAGTGCCATCATGTGCTGGCTGCTTTGATGGGCAAATCCATGATGAATTCCGAACTAGCATTTTTCAACCTTAAGGATTCTTCAAATTGTGAAGATAGGAAATGACAAAAATATCAATTACTATAAGAGTTAATATATAGTGCATGTTAGATACATTACATATATTTCTGTTATATGTTAGAATCTTAAAAGTTCTCTCATTTTCACAAGGAATAAATTAAATCTGAGTTCAAATCCATATTTTTCTACTTATCATTATTAAACAAATAGAACAGTGAAATAACAAATGCTAGTGATCTGGGTAATTGCTCTAGAAATTCAGAGAAAGGGAAAATCAAAACAGGAAGTTAATTAGTTTGTACTTGCTTGGGAGACACATAGATTCACATGTATACATGGTGATGTATACATATATATATATGCACATGTACATGATTATATGTACATATATACACATGTATGTATATAGACATGTACATGATTATATATACATATATACACAAACATGCATGATGATATATAAATATACACACAGAAATATATACATATTTATGCATATGTATCTATACACACATATATATTACATAGAGAGAAAGAGAAAAGGCAAATTAAACTCCTCTCAGAAGTTTATAGTCTCAGAAGAAATGTAGAACACACCCATGGGAAAAATGCAATTTATCAGAACTAACACATATACAAACACTGAACCTCACCAACTATAATTGTCATTATGGTTTTCCTTCTGTATTGTCATCACACAGAAAAGGTGACTGTATCCAGCACCTGCATCTCCATTTCCACCCCATAACTGAGATGTTATGGAAGGTGATACGTGGAGGTCTGTGTATTCAGTTGACTTGTAAAGATAGGCAGAGATTTTTCCTATTTTGCTCAGAAAGGAAACCTCAGACAGCAGTTACATCGTAAGCCTGGCTTTCTCAAAGCAACATATAGAAGTAGAACAAGGGTTAACTAATCACTGTAGACCTGCCAGGCTAGTCTCTGAAGGGAGCAAAAAAGCAGAAGGAAAATTCAAGTTTCTTCTCTTGTGTTGAAACAAGAGTATTTTGCAATGTGTTGAATCAAGGTTTTCTGGCATTGAAAAACTAGATACAAGTTCCTTAGGAACCAGACACCGTAGAGAATAAATCCTTAAGTAGGCCTGATCTCTCAGGTACTAGGTATCCTCTAACACATTTTGTTAGAATAAATTGGTTTTCCTTTGCCTATGTGATCTATTCACTTTTTGTTGTATATATAATCTATAATATATACTATATAATTTATATTATATTCATTATATTATTCGCTCATCATGATTTTATCCATTCACTCAATGTTTGAGTGTTCATTTCATATAAGTTACAGGTGTGTTCACAATTGTATTCACCCTATCGCTGACGTCTATTCTGACATTCCTGAAGGGAACCTGAAAAATGTCAAGGGTTGTATTGTGCTAATAGCAGCATAGTCATTTTGAGATTTTAAAACCATTAGTCAAAAGGAAAATAAAAACTTCTTCTTAATGCAATTTCTTCCTCTGCCCTTGAGTATTCAAAAATATCAGTATGGTGATTAGACTGCACATTGTTTCCTAGTAGATGGGACCTTTGTGATAATGGTATGGCTACATAGTCTTTTGTGTCTTTAATATGATATGATGTTCAGTTATAAAGGAATGTAATTGAGTGTTTCATGATACTCATAAACTGATAGCAACCCAAAACCAGAAGCTTCTCTTTTTTCTTTTGCTTCTTGCTCATGTGCATGGGTGTATGTGTGTGTTTGGCGGAAAAGGGGGGCTGTACATTCAGCACTGTAAATTCTGGCTTTCTAAAATGACTCTTAAATAGGAAAATAATCCTGAGTACAAGTACTGATATTATGTTAACAATTTCAAAGCATCAAATATATAGATTAATACAATCCAGATTGTAATATTTGCCTCAGATTCAGCAATCAGCACTCAAGTAAGAGAAAGTAAAAGGGAGAAATTGAATTCCCTGTTTCTGGAAAGTGTGAATCACTAGTAGTTGTACGTATGTGCTTCAGGTTTGCTCATAATCAAAATTAACCAACAGATTCTTCTTACCACACTCTTTGGAGAATTTAAGTGTCACAGAAGTTAAAGATCTGGAAATTGCTGTTCTATAGTCGAGATCAAAATAACAGCTGGTTCAAGGGTACAAGAGTGAAGCTCTTCAATGCCAACCATCATCAGTCCTGATAAAAATAGTCATTTTATTTGTTTTCTTCTCCTACTTTAAAATCACTTAGCTGAGCCCTGGTGACAGAACAAGCCACTCTTGAAACTACGATCATGTATAAAAACATTCCATCTCTAAGATTACATGCTTCGTAACTCTCAAGTTAAATCGCTGATGGTAGTGAGTTTGGGAAACAGAGTGGCAAGGACACTTTGTCCTATCTTCTACTACTGTGGGAAAATTATAAGTTTTGTATAAATTCAGAGAGGCTAGGTAATACACTGTCAAGGCATGAGCAAAGGACTGCCAAGAAAAATATTTCAATCAGCTAAGCAATTGAAAGTCAGGACCATTTTCCAATTGACCGAAAAAGAGATGACTTGAATGGACAATTCCTATAGAGTATTAGAATAGAAGGGAGCTGAGCAAGTGACCCTTCCTTTTACAACTGATGAAATTCTGACAGGACAGAGTATGAGGCTGAATCAATGTTTGTTGCTAACCTTTGATGCAGGCCAGAACAACTTACCATTTTCTTCTACTAATGAACCTGTGTCTTTTTCAAGCTGGAACTGGTTACTATTATTATAGGTTAGAACTAAGTAGGTATGAGATTAAAAAAAGGTGTAAAGTATAAGAATTTAGAATGTTTACCTCAATGTTACACAAACTTTCTCCATAGAAAAATACTTACTTCAAAAGATATACCAATATTGTCCCATGAATTGAGTGTGAAAGGCAAAAAGGTCTTTGGTGTGGCATACATGTCAAAGACCAAGCTTGGAAGAGTTCTGATGCGTCTTGAGCAAATGGTTTCCCAAGATACTGATCAAAAGAACAATCAGAGATATATTCTGGGAGTTTATTCCAACTTACCATTCTGTGGTGGCTAGGAAGGCTGTGGAGAGAAGCTTGGTGTGGCTCTAATTTGTAGTTCAACTCCCCCAAGGCTGACAGACGCTGTTCAGAATCAATGCCCTTATTAGGCTGGGATCAAATGCTACATCATATTCCTGGAGGGATTCTGAAAGGCCAAGGCTAGTATGCTGACCCTACTGGTTCCCAGGGCCTTTATCCATTGTGCTGCCCAGCCCAGATAGACTCTTCTGGACCCAGACCAGCATCTTAGAATGAGAAAGAGAAAAAACTGTAGAGACCAGGCACAACTTCTGCCCCAGCCTGAGCCCTGGCATTCAAGGGAACACGTGGGGCCATGCACAACAGACTTAGGCAAACACAACAAAGGAAACTGAGCACCACAAATCCACTGCTCCTCTCCTCAAGTCCTCCACCACATCGGCCAATGTGACTAGTGATGAGATTCCCAATTTGCACCACTTGGCAAGATGAAGACCTTGCTTTGCAGAAACAAAAATCTAGAGGCCATGGATAGGAGAGGCATATTATTGTCTTGTCAGAGTTATTTTTTAAAATTTTTGAATGGTCTACTAACCACCTACTTTTGATGCAGACTTTGTAGGTGATGGAAAGAAAGGAAAAATAATAAATAAAAATAAATTCTTTAGAACACTGAGAATATATTGGGCTCTAGTTTTTTATGACATTTTATTTCATCTTGATACAGTGTTCTGATTTTTAGATGGAATAAGATTCCAACATTAATTTTATAATATTTTTTATCATTCTTATATGTCAAAACGTTAATAAAGTAATAAATTAGTTAATTTACTCAATAATATAAATTAATCAACAGAGAAAAGTGGTCAAGGCTTTGTTGGGTGCCCATTGTGTCTATAATATTCTAGTGATCATTTATAAGAACACAAAAGAAATCCAAATCCTGTCTCTGCCTTCCAGAAGCTAATAATTTTGGGGGAAGATAAGGCACATAAAAGAAGAGTAAAATAACAATGAAAGGCAAAATTTGATTAAATGCTGAATTGAGGACATGGGAAATAAATGCTAAAGCAAGCATTCAGACAAGAGGGATAACATGAGTGAGACTTTGAAAGAAGGGCAGAAACTGAAGAAGCAAGAGTAATTGGAGACGGAAGAAATAATTCAGAGAGAAATGAATAGCCGTATGGTATTTGCATCTGTTGAAGTCGTTTGGATGATACAAACCTTCATTTCTTTGTCTTTCTTTTGCTAACGCTCTCTGTTCCCAATTTCTCTGTTCTCGTTCCCTCTTGAATCACCAGGGTCCAGGTTTTTGTCTCTCCACTTCCTTATTATTGCTTTTGCTGAGACCACTAGTGACTTACTTCCATGCTATTAAATTGAAAGGTTAATTCTCACCCCTCGTCTTACTTGACCTGTCCATAGCATTTGATACAACAGACCCTCTAGCCCCCGGGGTAAACTTTCCTCACATTCCTGGTTTCCAGGACAGCCCTTCTCTTGGTTTCCCCTGAAAAGTCATTGATTACTTATTCCCAGTCTCCTTTGATAGCCCTAGTCCTATTTCTGATCTTTTAATACGGAAGTATCTCAGGACTAGGTCTTTGGCCCTCTCTTCTCCTCCATCCATACCAACTCCTTTGGTGATCTCATTTGCTGTCATAATTTTAAATACCTTATATACAGAGTTAATTCTCACATTTATATTCCAAGCCCAGACAACTCTCCCAGCTCTGCACTCATCTAGCTAACTACTTTTTGACATCCCTACTTAAATGCACCATGTACGTCTAAAAATGGACTCCTCATCTTTCCCCTGAAACTTGTTCATTCTCAGCTTTCCCATCCCAGTTAATGGCTACTCAAACTTGCTGGTTGCTTGGACAAAATCCTTGGAGTCTTTTCTGACCCTTCTCTTTCCCTCGCTGACTACATCTAGAAATTCTCTTGGCATTTTCTTCAAAGTACTACTAATATCTGTCCACCTCTTACCATCTCCATTGCCACTATCTTAATTCTTTCACGTGGCTTATTCCAATAGCCTCTGAATAAGTTCCAGTTTCTGCTTTTTTTCACCAAAAATCTATTCTTAAAACAGAAATCAAAGTGATGCTTTCTAAATGGCAGGCCAGGCCACTTCTCTGTGCACACCCCCTCGATCAGTTCCCACTTTTACGCAGAGTAAAAACCAAAATCCTGATGATGACCCTCAAGGTCCTTCATCATCTAGAAGCCTGTTAACCTCTCTGATGGCTGGAATCCCTAGAATCTTCCTGCTCACTTACCTCAATCCAGTCACAAGGCTTCCTTTCCTTTCTCCAGTACATCTGGGATACTCATGCCTTCCAGCCTTTTTTGCTGGTTAGTCTCTTTGCCTGGAACACTCTTCTCCAGGCATCACATAGCTCACTTCTTCTCATTCCTCAAGTTCTTGCTCAAGTGTCACTCACCTCACTAAGGCCTCCTTTGACCAGCGTATTTAAAATTGCAAACTACGCACCCACTCCCAGCCCTCTTGTTTTAACATTGTTCGTTGTCTGTCTCCCTGATAAAATGTAAGCTCTATAAGACAAGGGATCCCTGTCTGTTTTATTCAGCAATAAAGATGACATAGAATGTTCTCAGTAAATATTTGCTGAATGAATGAACAAACTGGTATGGCCAGTTTCTAGAAAA
This sequence comes from Tarsius wallacei, assembly GCA_963574415.1. Classification (NCBI taxonomy): domain Eukaryota; kingdom Metazoa; phylum Chordata; class Mammalia; order Primates; family Tarsiidae; genus Tarsius; species Tarsius wallacei. The sequence continues at coordinate 25,653 of CAUYQG010075091.1, read as the reverse complement.
GATGTCTTATTGAATTTAAATGAAAATGAAGAACTGGGTCTTGGGAAGGACTAGTATGCATTTCCTTAGGATCGCACCATTGGGCTAAATCATGAGCTTCATGGGGTTCAATGTTGAAATTCCAGAGAAAGATCTTCTGGTAGTCTAGCTTAGTCACCTGCCTGACTTTTGGCCAGGAGTGGGTCGGGCAACTTGATTGACAGGTCTATCAAGATTAGATCAAATAAAGACAAATCCTCTCCTTTAAAATCAGTGTGCTGTTATTAAAGAAAGGGAGGATGATTAATGAGCAAACACCATAAACATCCTATTCAGTAATCATTCAACCCACATTTACTGAGCACTAATTATATGTCATGCATTGGAATTCACAGAAGAAGTTGCAGGGTAGGGACAGTCATGTGAGCAATTCTGTATAATAGAATAAGTTAACCTCCCAGAGGTTTATACAAAGTGCTATGGGAATATAGAAAAGTGAGTGGCTACTTCTGTGTGCAGAGAGAAGAGAAAGTAGGTGAAAGTTTTTACAAAATGTGAAGATATTTTATGAGGCAGAATCTCAGCAGTTTCATCCTTTGGCCTTCTCACCAAGAGCTGCTAGAGAGATGATTAACCAGAGCCTGCCCCGTGGCAGTTTGAGCTCCTGACCCCCAGCCAGAATGGAGAAATATACCTGAGGAACTAGACCAGCTCAAACATCCAGAGATGAATAAGATCCCAGGGGGCTGTCAATGATTTCCACTGCACAAATAAAATGACCAGAGCAAAACTTTACAGAAAAGTATGATCACGGTGTCATCGGGGAGTGGTGAAGAAACAAGACCTTTGGCAAAAGGGGGTGCATGCCCCATCCCCTCGGCGAAGGGACCAAGAAAGTAGAACTGCAGAGCTGAGTGGCCAAATGCACTGGCAAGTTGGGTTTAAGACCTCCTCCTCAAGAGAGTTTCTTCACAGTTCTGTGGCTTCTCTCTAAAAGAAAGATAATCATGCACCAAACTTTATTCAGAGGATTAAATGAGACCACGAATTACTGTATGTAGGATGACTAGCACAGGGCTCCCCACAAAATAAGCAGCTGTTAAATGTCCATTCTTTCCATGAATGTTTGCAGACCACCTCTATGTCCAGATTCTGCTGTAGATGCAGCAATGAGCAAGACAGAAAAAAAACCCTCCTTGCTTGGGGGTTACACTATAGTTGGGAAAGCAGATAGTAAATACAGAATGTTTCATAGTATGCAGGTGAATAGGAGTTAGGAAGAAAAATGAAGCAAAGCAAGAGGTATAGAAAGTAACAGGGTGGGCCAGGTGTGGTGGCTTATGCCTATAATCCTAACACTTTGGGAGGCTGAGACAGGAGGATTGCTTGAACCCAGGAATTTGACAACAGGCGAGGCAGCATAACTATATCTCGTCTCTACAAAATAAAAATAAAAAAATTAGCCTGGCATGGTTGTGCATGCCTGTAGTCCCCAGCTATTTGGGAGACTGAGATAGAAGGATCGCCTGAGCCCAGGAGGTCAAGGCTGCAGTGAGCCATGATTGTGCCAGTGCACTCTAGCCTGGGTGACAGAGTGAGACCTCAACTCAAAAAAATATGAAAGAAAGGGGATGGAGATGAGTAATATTTAATAAAGGGCAGTCAAGGAAGGCCACTCTGATAATGTGATATTTGAACAGAGACCCAGAGATGTTAATATGCACGCATGCATAAATGCATATATGTGAAAGTAGACATCGGCATATATGTGTATGTTTTCATATATAAATACTTATATATCAGTGCAATTGCACCATAGCTTGTAGTTAGAAACAGGAAACTGAAGAGTTCTTACATTATCCTGAATAAATAAAAATATATAGAAAAAAATGTGTTACTCTGAAAACTCAAATACAATAATACAGACATTATTTATGCCCATACACTTCAAGCTGTTCATGGCTGTCAAAATTCCAGTGTTGTTTGTGTTGGAAATTAGTCTATTGAGATAATAGTTTTCCATTTTTTGTTTAAAATCCTGAACATTTAACTTGACCCTGTATTCTTTTGGATGCTGAGGTTTTTTATATTTCATGGAATTCAAGATTGAGTGATATTAAATAGAGCTGTAGATTCTTGAAGATTGATATTTCCCACTATGTTTGTGCTTTAAATAAAAGCTTTTTAAAAAGGAACAGTCATCAAAGGGATTCTGAAGCATTTCTGTCTTGACTACACCTACATATTTGCTATTTTTGGCAAGCCCCTTCCTAGTCAGAGACATTGCTTAGATTTTAGATTTTGCTTGCTCCCAGTCAAGTTTGCGAGATTTGATTTTCATTTTATCTTCAAAGCCGTATTTTCCCCCTAAGGTCATTATCAACCCTCACCTCATGTTGAAAACAAATAAAAGGACAATTATCAGTAGCATTCACATTAATGGTTTTAATCTTTACTGCAGTATTTCTCAAATCCTCTGATATGAAGTTATTAAATCAGTATTTTATGAGTGTTTCAAAATCAAAGTTGAACAAATGTCGAGTGTTTCCTTTATGTGAGGGTTGGCAACCATTCCGACTAGCAGCAATTCTGGAGTTTTATTGGGTTATAAAATCTTGTAACTGGAAAGCTATGTATGCAATTATTTTCTTTATTCAGTTTTTTTTTTTTGATTGGTGCTTTTTGAAGAATGTGATTTGGCAAGGAGCAGAACTTAACTAAATGAGATATTGCAAGGTGCAGGTCCTAGAGTCTTTTTCTCCATCCTTTGTGTATAAATTGATGCGATTCTTTATGCATCAAAATTTGAAAGCAAATGCAAAATCACAGAGAAAATAAAATGTTTATGAGCTTCTGGGCTGGAGGACACCTAGTGCTCAAAACTCGGATTGTCCTGCTTCAGAAACCAAAATAGGAAAGGCATAGTCACTAAAGTTAACTTAGCAGTAGAATCCACATAAGAGTACGGGATTTGTGATTACCAGCTTAGTGGTGTTTCAACCTTAGCACTCTATGTTCCACAGGTTTGGAAAAATGTATAGTGTAAATCAACTTTTTTATTTTCTTAAATAAGAGTCAGCAAGTTTTCAATGTGTTAATACTGCTTCCACAAAGCTTCCTCAAACTACTCTACGGCAGCAAGTAGTTTGAATGAGAGAATAAAGTATAAATGCATGTGAACTAGAAAGAAACTTCATACAAGAAACTTTTATTGTGAACCAACAAAATGTCAGGCACCTTTCTAAGTCCCAAAGCTATAAAGGGAAATAAGATGAAATGGGTGCAGAGTTCGAAGTCAGAGAGCCTTGGGTTTAAATCCTGATTAAATCACTTAGCAGCTGTGTAATCTTAGGAAAAGAAGTTAGCCTCTCGGAGCCTCAACCTTCTTGGCCTATTTGTGAGTACAAAATGAGACATGATACATTGTAAATGCTTAGCACATTTCACACATAGGAGACCCTCAGATGAGAGATCCCTCTTCTCTTCTTTAAGTCACAGATTAGTCAAACTAGTAAGAGATACCAAACTATGAACAGATGACTACGATGCCATTTGATAAACAAAATAGTGGAGTTACTATTGAAGTGTTAAGGGCATCCTTGCTTGGGAGGTATTTGGATGAGGGGGGAAATTTGCCAGGCAGACAGAGTAAAGAGGATAATTCCAAACCAAGCAAACTGTCCTGGCAGATTACAAGGCTGAATGCTGGGCAGAGAAATAGAAATAGAAATCTATGGAGCTCTACATTTTCTAGCAGCCACATTTAAAAAGTAAAAAGAAACAGCTGAAAGCCGGGCATGGTGGCATGTGCCTGTACTTCCAGCTACTTGGAAGACTGAGGCAGAAGGATTGCCTGAACCCAGCGGGTCGAGGCTGTGGTGACTGTGAGTGTGCCACTGCGCTTAAGCCTGGGCGACAGAGTGAGACTTCCAATCCAAAAAAAAAAGAAAGAAACAGTTGAAATTAATTTTGATACTATATTTCACTTAGCCAGATAGATGTCTAAAATAGTATCTTTTCACCACTTTCCTGAACATAAAAACTCCATGAGATATTTTACATTATTTCCCCCATACTGAGTCTTTGATATCCAATGTGTATTTTCCACTTTCAGCACATCTCTATTCATACTGGCCCTGTTCGAAGTGCTCAGTGGATACACGCGGTGTCTCTTCTCTGTCTGGCAGCAACCATGCTGGACAGCACTGCTTAAGAGCGAGTGTGTGAGAGTGTGAGGGGCACAAGGGTTAGCGAGAGGGAGGACCTTAGAGAGGAGGCAGGGATCAGATGACACAGGGCCTTGTAGGTGGGTTATGGAAGTGAACTTTCTCTTTTTAAGCAGGAGAATTATATGACCAGATCTGTATCTGACAGAGATCACTGGGGGCAGTGGGGGAGAAGGCCATCACTCAGATGACCTAGATAGGCTTTTGCTTCTCAAACTTTTCGGTATGCATGGCTAATCTGAGGATCTTGTTAAAATGCAGGTTCTGATTTTCTAGGTCTGGGATGGGGCCAGAGGTTCTATATTTCTAATGTGCTGGTCCTGCTGGTCTGTGGACCACACATAGAGTAACAAGGATCTAGAATAAACACTAAGAAATCATGTACATGATTATTTCACCTAGAGAGAAGCGAGAAACTCTAGTTAATAATCCAATCGAAAGCAAATGACATGCACACTTTGCAGTCTAGAAGTAAACTACTCTTGGCACTGAGTTCTCGCTGAAGTCACCCATCTCAGGTAACTAGTTGTGTCAATTAAGGATGTGAATGACAACCATTATCTTGCATTTTAATTTTTTTAACCTTTCCAGGAAACTCATTAATTTATGTTAAAAGGATAAAGACATTTTGAGCACAAAGTGCCTGTAATTTAATGCTCCTGGGGAAGAACATTGATTCACAAATGAGTTGGGAATCACAGAGCTGTAACAAAATTGCCTGCCTAAAGGTTGGATGTATGATTAATAGGTCCTAGTGTTTGACTCAGGTAACTTGCAGCCAAGTGATGGAGGAGTGTGTGGGGGTGGGAAAGGGGTGGCAACAGAATCGGTGAATTTTTAGTGTGCCTATACACAGTAAACAATTTGGGAGTGATCAGTTGGTCTATATGAGAAGTAACATGATGGTTTTTAGTTTTTTAAAAAATTCTTCCACTTTTTAAATAATAAAGTAAATTAGCCAATTGTATTGACTTTTGCTTTTCTTTTTTTTTGTATTTTGGTAATAAGTGAAAATTTTCTCCAGGGGGAATTTTTTTTTATATTTTACTTTTTCAGCATCGGTCTTCTTTTTTTTTTTTTGAGTGGGAGTCTCACTCTGTCACCCAGGCTGGAGTGCAGTGGCATGCTCATGGCCACCCCAGTGTCAGCCCGCTGGGCTCAGGCAATCCTATCAGTCTTTTTTATACTCAGGATGATAAATATGTGATATGCAAGCTCCAGCAACTCTTCCCCCATCATTGTTCCACATAATTAACTGCTCATGAGACTCTTTACCACTCTTTTTTTTTTTTTTTTTTGGACAGGGGAGAGGGGATTCAGGCTCAAAATTCAAGGGAAATTCTTAATAGAGAATAAATACTGTCTCCCTTTAATCAAATTCTGTTCTTAAAGTCTATTAAAGACTCCCAAATAATGGTTCCTGGCTATTCCATAAATTTAAGTACATAAAGAATTAATATCTTCAGCTAGAAGAATTCCCACATATACATCTGTGTTCCTTTGGAATCCAAAAACTTAAACTGTGTAGCCTACTGAAACTTTGCCGAGACCAACAAAGCTGATTTTTTTTTCTCGATTAAGTTGAAAGGACTTGGGAAAGAAGGTAAAGGGACAACATTTGGGGGAGTGTAGGGCAGAGAGAATTTATTGCTGCCATCTAAAAATATGCATTCTCTTTTACAGTATCTGAGTACCCTCTGACTTAAGAGAGTATGTGCTTGCCATTTGTTTCATAGCAATTATGTTTACAGCCCAGTTTGAATCAAAGTAATTTGGGCAATAATGCATCTTTTTCCCAGTGCATTTTACTTGGAAGATTGTTTGATGCTTCAGAATGTCTGTTATGCTGCTCCATATTTCATGAGACAAAGTTCCCAGCACAGACTTTGAATTAGTAGCAGTATCTATCCTGTCTGTTAACTGAACACTAGCACTGTTCTCTAGTAGTGATGTTATGAACAACAAAATGGGTCTTTAAGATGTTTCTGCAACATTAACCCTTGAGTTTGAATACCTTGATTTATAGACATGCGGTCTTCAATTGGTAACGCGTTTAATGTCTGATCTTGAAGTACAAGGTTAGATTCCTCACATACCTGCTTAGGCATTGGTTTGCAGAGCCACCATAGACAAGTAAGGAGAGAAGTGAGGTGAGAGGTGTGGTTTGGGCTAAAGAATGTTCATTGGGCCTTATGGCGGGTAAACAGGGGGACACTCCAAAGCTAGTGTTCACTGCAAGGTATAAGCAAGTGCAAAATATGGCAACTAACATCTAACCTTGCCCACTGTGTTCCACAGGCTGTGCTAGACACTTCTGAAAAATCCTCATGTATACTGACACCAACACTGATGAGCAGTTATTTTATCCATTTTACAGAAGAGAAAGTTGAGGCTCAGAAATACTAACAAACTTGCTCAAGGGCACAAAGTTTGTCAGTAGAAGAGAAAGACCTTAGGTCCTGTGTGTCAAACTCCAAAACCTAGGAGAGAGAGGGTGTGTGAGTGTGTGTGTGTGTGTGTGTGTGTGTGTGTGTGTGTATTCACCTCTCTCTCTCTCTCTCTCTCTCATACACACACACACACACACACACACAGAGAGAGAGAGAGAGAAACAGAGGAGAGAGGGAAGAAAGGATGGAGGAAGGAAAGGAGGAAAGAAAGGAGAGAGGTAATTAATGTAAGTCTCAAATCAGAGAGAAAAGAACTGATCCTGCAAGGCCTTCCAGGAATAACGGAGATGACTAGTCTAGGGTGTGCTCAGTAAATGCAACAGGACTGATTGATGGCATGGAAACCCCAATGCACATTCTGTAGCAGCCAACTTGCAAGGAGATAAAGGACAACCAAGCACTTTCAGTGGCCCCAGGGAAAAGGCTATATAACAAGGATCAACAACCAAAAGATATACATTCACGGACTGCATGTTATGTAGTGATTCCAGGGCAAGGGCTTTCATTGAGTCTTCAATCTGACAATCATTTTGTCACCCACTGGCCCTGCAGTGTGGTAGCTGTAGTGGCCTTCCCTATGGGACATGCAAATGAAATGGTAACTCATTCATTACTTTTTTCATCAAATAATTCTTGAGTACCTTCTCTATACTATTTTGGAGCTTACTCACTAGTAAGAAAAGAAAAATAATAATAATGTAGAGAGTATAATTGATGACAATAGCAATATAATGGTGTAGATGAAGTTCAGGAGTGAAAACTACTACTGCCTGCGATGGTAGGAAAACCCTAGGGAAAGAGGCAGGAAGTGATTTAAGATTTCAAGGGATTAATGCAATTCAAAAAGGCCGTGAATATTGGAAAGGCGTTCCAGATGCAGGGAACAGCCTAGAGAGCACAACTTAATTCATGAGTAAATAAATCATTATAGAACAACTAACTTTGAGTAACAAATGACCAAGTTAAAGTTAGTGCTTATGTGACACCACCAATTGCTGACTTCTGGAGGTGTGTTATAAGAGCACTTGCTCTGCTTTCTATATAGGGGTGTGATGACTTGTCCAGTGGGCATTGAATGGACACCTCGAAGGTCGGGGTATGACAAAGATAGCTATTTTTCATGCTGCATTATCTTTCCGTGTATACTTTCCTATTCGTTTTTAATTTTTGATGCATAGTCAACATGCATGCCATGACACAATTTTTAGAACAAATTCATATGATTTCAAAATGTAAACAGTTTATGGCCCTTTCTTGAATCTATGCAGTGACAGAGACTATTCTCTCTCTTCTTTAATTCTAGTTGGCTGCTGTTCTTCCAAAAACAAATTCCACTAGTTGTACTTAAAAATGTGTTCAGATTTTTTCAAGCTGTTCTTTTTTCTTTCCTTTGTAAATATCTCCAGGTAGCAAATGGAAGCATTTCACTGACTTAAGAGTATGTCAAATTGTGAAAAGACTGAGTGACAGCTGCTAAATGTCATATTCTACCGTAGTCACTTTATGGAAAAGCAGTATCTATTTTTTAATTTGACCTTTCTGAGGAGCATGTTTGGTACATGTGATTCATTTCAGTTTTCCTCAAATCACCAGATTTATGAAAGCATCTTCACCCCTGTGATTTTTCATTGTGATCTACAGATAGGAGGGGTGAAAGGTGAGGTTATGCCTCAAGCTGGGTCACACTAAGTGGTCACAGATGAGCTGGAGTAGTGCTCATTTTGAGATAATTTACCTTTGACTCTTTTTATACTTAATACCTGTGTAATACCATCAAAATCAAAATGTATATATTCACGAGATAGTGTTAGCTTTCAAAACTAGGCCCAGTTGTTAGGTCTTCAAAATATTAGATTTTCCTCACAATTATTTTTTGAGGTGAAAAAGAACTATGGTGCCTTCCTGTTAAAAGTTTTTTTAAAATATCTCACAATATTAGGTGGTCTAATACTTACCAACACTCAGAGTGATTCCACAGAAAATTTTTTAAAAACTAATTATATTTATTTGAGGTTGGACAAGAAGCCTGTGGGGAGGGCACCTGCCTCTCCTACCTCAGACATCACTGCCAGAAACTGACACGTTACAAATTTCTGATGTGTCAACAGTCAGGGTAGTCCCAGCCGAGCTGTACGGCCACACAGTTAGACTTCAGGATCATCTAATGTCAATAATGTTTTAATCATGAGTTCACTTGAATTTAATATATGACCTTGAAAATAATAAAAGAAAGATGGGTTTTGATAGAATTTTCCTGGTCAAACTTTTATCCAAGTGAAAATCATAGAAAAAAGTAAGTTAGCTGAAGATGAGGCTGATGATAACAGTAAAAATAGCACAGAACTCAGAACTCATTATGTCCTAATGGCACAGCATGTTATATAGTATTTTGCAATTATAAAAATTTTTGACATACATTATTTACTTTAATCTTTCTATCGACACTGTGTAATAGTTTTTAATTATTCATATTATTCCCATTTTACTGCTGAAAATATTGGTGACAAAATAAATAAACAACAAGCACAGCAAACCCAGAACTTCTTTCCTCAAACTCCATGTATAACCCACTACTCCACTGAGAAAGAACAAAGAACAGTTGTATAAACAAGAGGCAGTAGTGAAGGAAAATGCCAAACTTTTTAACTTTACCATTTTCTAGGCTGAATGTTTATTCTTTTCTTTGGTTAGAATGCATTTCAGAGGATATGAGTCCTCGGAGTTAATTTTTTAAACTTAAAGATTATCATTCCATATGTGCAACAGAAAAATCTCGATGTCTGGGCATTTCACCAAAAGGCTATAACCCAAGAAGACAAAAAGAGAGTGGGCAGCATATGCAGGGAGGCTAACTTTATCCTTTCAGTATTTTCTCCCTGTTACAAACTTTTTTCCAGCTTTAAGTTAAACACACTGATTTTTATGTCTCATTGTATGCCATTGTTTTTTCTCTTAAAGTCAGCAGAGTGAGTCCTAATTTTAATATGTGCAGAGTTCATTAAGGAAGTCATAATGAAGAGAGTGAGTTTTTCAAACTAGAAAACATTGAGTTAAAAAAGAGTAAAAGTCAATTTAATTAGTTCATTTCCCAAGGACCCCTTCAGCTCTCAATTTTAAGTGGTGATATGCCAATACATTTTGTAGTATAATTTTTTAAGTAAAATGAAATTAATGGAAAAATAGTCTAGTATAGTGTAATTATGTAATAGTAAATATGTACTGGAATTTTTTAGGGTCTTTGATTTTTGTATTCAAGATACTAAAGCTAAAAATAAATGTGATGGTGTGCCATAAATGCATGCCTTGTGTTGGTGTCAAAGGAAAAGAAATCATTACATCAAAAAGACACCTGCACTTGTGTGTTTATTGTAGCACTGTTCACGATAGTAAAGTCATGGTGTCAATCTAAGTGTCTATCAACAGATGACTGAGTAAAGAAAATATGGTATATATACACTATGGAATACTACATAGTCACTAAAAAGAATGAAATCATGTCTTTTGCAGCAACATGAATGGAAGTGGAGGCCATTCCTAAATGAAATAACTCAGAAAGTCAAATACTGCGTGTTCTCACTTTTAAGTAGGAACTAAACATTGAATACACATGGACGTTAGAGAGGAATAATAGAGACTGAGGAATCTAAATGGGAAGAGGGTAGGAAAGGATGAGAGTTGAAAAATTACCTACTAGGTACGATATTTACTTTTCGGGTGATGGATACACTAAAAGCTCAGATTTCACCATTACATGATATATTCATGTAGCAAAACTGTACTTGTACACCTGAATCTACATTAATAAAAATAGTAATTTGGACAAAGATTTACAGCATGTCTAATAATTCTAGTCCAAACTGGGGAATGTGCAAAAGACTAAAAAATAGGCACAAATGAATCATGGAAAATCACAATCTAATTTGGTGATACATTTCGACTGTGCATGTTAAATTAGTGAGATGGTCAACAGGGGCACCTGCCTTACAGTCAGGTTAGCAATGTCCCTGCCACATGCCCTCTTAGATGAAGTGTTGACAGGACTTCACCTACCCAAATGCTCATGGTTTGGCCACCTCATTATCAGAAGAATGCAGGCAAACTAGAACAAGTTCATAAGGGGCCATGAACATAATTAAAAGGGTTCATGCATAAGAATAAAAATAAAAAAGAACAGAATATTCTTGCTGCTTGGCTGATAGCTATGCTGGGGTATGGCTGGCAGAAGGAGGAGGAATTAATTGCAAAAAAGGAACTAAGAAGTCTGTAGAAGTTTAAGAAGGAAGTATTTAGCAGAATCTTGGGATTTTAAAGCTGTAAGCCATCTTAGAGATCATCTGAGATTTGGTTAGAATTAATGAGGATAAATTAAGCCTAGAAAACTTGACATAAAAAGCAAGAAAAACTCCCCGCAAATGAGAAGTATTTAATAAAGCTTTATTGAGCAAGTAGAAACTCTGCCTCAGTTCTTCCCCCGATATCCTAGAGTCCTAGAATTTGAGGTCCTTTTGCAACATTCAGCCAATACTTTTACTTACAGAAATCAGGAATTAAGCTCCTGCTGAGTGGCTAAATAATTTGTTGTCAGAGCCAATCTTGATATCCTAGTTTACCCTCACTTATACCCTATGACAGCCTCATCTGGCACATTTATGGAATTGCACAGAAAAAAAAATCTAATTTCTAGGTTCTGGTATGATAATTCAACCTCACAGAACCTTTTGAATTTATACACCCTTTAAGTCATAGGAAAATGGAGCTCTATATCATTTTATGTAATTAGCGTAAACCTTATAAAGCCAGTTAATACCAAAGATGATGAGTAGATCTAAGTTCTACCTATGCTTTTCTTTTTTCCTGCCTAATAACTTATTTATCAAGAAAAATTTTTCTTAGTCTTCATATGTTTATCATCCTCATTAACAATTCAAAATAACATAAAAGAAAAAGGAACAGTCGTAAGAACCAAAAGCTACATACAAAATTAATCATTTTTATGTGCTGGCAAATGCAATATATAATTAGTCTAAAATAAAAGCTGAACAAGAACAAATTAAAACAAAAATACTGATGTACATACAAGCATCAAAAGAGAAGCCATTAGAGGTGACCTGCCACATCACATTGATTCTATGTGGGAAGCATTTATTTTATTTCACAGAATCTAAAATGTCATCAATTGTAAGGTGTACCATTATTTTATCTGCCACCCAAAAAGAGAACATCAATTAAACTATGACATGATGCTTTTTCATCACATCAATTATAAGATATATCCTGATTTTTTTATGTTAAAATGCTTTTTACAACTGTTCATTTAGAATCTATGACATATAATGTTTTAAGTTTAACTACTTAGTAATTGATTAACTCTCTAAATGTTTGCAGTCTTCCCAATGGAAAGCCCTTTGGCACCCAAGATTCTCATCTCTATCATTTTATTCTGAAAGGAGGAATTTTAAATGTGATCACAGTTTTGACTTTGGTTTTTCTATTTTAAAAGAAAACAAATTATATTATTTCCCTACTCTTGCATGACAAAAGTAGCAAAATAAAAACCCTCTATGAAGATAAAGTATGTGACTTTGTAGGGAGGGAGACACATTCCATGATATAATGAAGGTGATCATGTGTGTTAAAATACTAGGGGGCTGTAACTTTTTCCTTTTCAAAGCTTGTGTGTGTGTGTGTGTTAATCTGTGAGCTGCTGACAAACTGTACTGTCTTATCTGTGCACTGCTGAAGCTTGCTTCTATTTGGTCCCATTATCATGTCACTTCTCTATGTGTTCTCTTGTCTGAAAGTTCTATGTGTCAATCCTTCTGTACTCAGTAATTTACAGAACTCTGGAACCAGGACTAAGATTGGGTGGAGGCTGTGGTGACATTTAGGTCAGTGGTCTGCTTTTTTTTGCTTCTTCCCCTCCCACCCACTACCTGTGGTTCCACCTTCTTCATGGGGAAGGAGAAGGTGGCATATTAGGGAAGGTGAGAGAGACAGGAAAACGCTCTAAAGAGTTGGGGCATACTGAAAGGAAGGGGAAATTAAAGATCACAAAAATGGGCTAACAACATGTCACTCAAGAAACTCCACCTTACACTAATACATCTTGCACTCAAAAGTGTCAAATATGTTTTAATAAATAAAAAAGAAAAATATTATTGTCTGTTTATTTTAAAGAATGCTAGGCTTAACAGGAACGCAACTATATCCTTTTCTAAATTCCTCTAAACTGTGCAGTAATCTAGAGTTTTGCAACTTTTGCACTATTCACATTTTGGGGCAGGACAATTATTTGGTGGAGGGGGTGGGGCTGTTCGAAGCATCCCCAACCTCTGCACATCAGATGCCGGTAGTAGCATTTTCCCAGTTGTGCCACCAAAAAAAATCTCTCCAGACATTGACAAGTGTCTTCAGGAGGCAAAATTGTCTCTCAACCCCATCTCATTTGAGAACCTCTGTTGAAACCTTTTTAGAAAGAAAATCTCCAGGGAATGGAACAAAATTCCAAATAGTAACAAATTATCAATTGTTCCTCTGCAAAGGGCTCAATAGGATTCTTTTTCCTACAATTTTCCAATACCATGCAGAGAGAAAAAAATTGGGTTAGAACTGTTTCATACTCTTCATGTCATTTTAGCATGACTAAATACGTTGTGATTTCCCTCTACAACAAAGAGAAGATTAACCTTACCAGCAAAACGTTATCCGGAACCATCTTGTGGCCATTAGATTTCTTTTGCCTTTTAGTTTCAAACCAAATGCCTATAGAATTATCTGCTGATTGAATTAGCTAATGATCCTTATGTTTAGACCAAATACAATTATTCTGAATCTTTTTCAGTGACTTGTAGGTGGCTTCTTTAAGTGTTGACAGGTTACATGGTTTTGAAAACTCTTTTGTCCCGTAAATTTTTCTGAGCTCTTCCAGTATGTTCTTTCCTGCTAGGAATAGCCCAGGGGTGATGGCCTAAGAAGAGTGATGAAGCATCATGCTTGGGTTTAACTGTCTGAGAGGGAACAATTCACTGAAATCAGATTTATTTGAAAGAAGATGGTTGGACCCATTGCAGAATGACTCTTTGATGTATGAAGTAATTCCTTATAGGTATTTTATTAAACATTATTTTATCAAATAATTTTGACAAATTCTTAGTGGACATCAGTTGAGCATACTAAAACTTTACATGTGTGAAAATAAATATTAATACTCCAAAAAAACAAACAAGAACTAATCTACATAAATGTATTCTAAAAATTTGATTCTAATTTTAACCTAATGGTACAAAATTGTATAAAAACAGCAATCATTACCTCACGTGATATTTAGACTCTCATCCCTCCTTTATTCTCAATATATGTATTGCAAAGGAATTTTCCTTTTTGGTTATATATGGACTATTTGGGACTTGGCTTTTTAACGTGTTTTGGTAATGTTTGGGGCAAAAACCTATCAAGTTATTTTGTTAAGTTAGAAATTCTTATCACAAAGGAAGTGACTCATCTGTGCTCTTCAAAATATCACACTTGGAATTCATCAATTAACACATTGTATGGAACTTGTTTAACAATACATTTTTAGGTGCCAAACTCTTTAACTTCTTTTTGAAATAAATCTTAAATAACCTGGTTTACTTGAGGTCATCTTGCCTCAAATAATTGTCAGTTTCCTATCTCACTTTTCTGAAGCATGAAACATTTGTGTAACTTTAAATTCTGTCTCCCATTTTCCCAATCTCTGACAATCCTTGTCAGTGCTCTGCAACCTCCATTTAGTCACCGCCCTTTTATACCACAATTCCTGATGTCTGCCCTACAGTGCTGCTGGGATGACATTCTCTGAAAAACACCAATGACCTAATAATTGTCAGCTTGAATTCCCCCTTATTTGCTTAGCCTCAAATCTTTAGTAACATTTACCAGTGTTGACTACATCTTCCATCAGGAAACTTTCATTTCTTGGTGTCATAATGTTTCATTCTTCTTATTCTACTTCCCAAATCACAATTTCCACTCTCCTATCCCTTCCTACCAAATATACCTCAGTGTCCCATATTTGGTCCAATTCTCCCTCTACCTTCTCTTTATTAGAAATCCTCTCCAGTCTCAAGGCTTTAACACCTGCCTCCAAAATATACATCTTTTGAGCTCTCCATCTGCATTTCATAACCTAGGTGGGGTTCCATTTTCAAGAGCTATATAAGTCCACCATCCTCTCACTTCAGTGTTTTTTTTTCTTTCCCCTCTATTCTAGTCTCATGACATCAGCACTGACTTTAAATCTGGAAGGAAGAATTCATCACACAGACTTTAAACCTGGAAGAAAGCCTTAATTTCTCTTTTTCTCTCCTACCATACCATACCTATCAGTTGCAAGTCATGCAGGAGTCACTTTTGTCTCTGGTACCTCTTCCTTTATTTTCTGTCACAGAATCCTAGTTCAGACCTCTATTCCCTCTCTCATGGATTAACCACCTCCCTAATTTTCTCCTTTTTTATCTGTCAAAGACGAAATCTTGCTATGTTGCCCAGACTGGCTTCAAACTCCTGGGCTCAAGTGATCTTCCCGCCTCAGCCTTCTGAGTAGCTGGGACCACAGGCACAAAGCACTGCACCTGACTATAATTGGATTTCTTTAAGTCTTTTTAAAGAATATGACTTCTTTCATTCCTAGCATGTTTTAATACTAGAAAATTATATTTTATACAATATTATTCAGTGAAACAATTTTTCATAAAACAGATCTGCATTGTACATTTTCACTAGTAATAGCTATAAATTCAGTCTTTAGGATGATTAAAATACTGTACACCAAAATCCCTGGGCTAAATGACTGTCCTTAGAAAACATAGCTAGCAGGACATATATTTTCAGAATTGTGAATTTGTTTGCATGATAGCTGCAATTACAAATCTGGAGTTTTTAATCTAGCAATCGGATGACAAGTTGAGCAATTACCATTTCATGCTTAACTATTTTTATGATGACTTTTTTTCCCCCAAAGCAGCTGTTGTGGTTAAAAACACAAAGATTCTTATTTTTTCTTTCCATGCTACAGTATTTTGGCAAACAAATCTCTGTTTCCCAAAACATGAAAAGTCGGATTCTGAAAGATGATGTTGTAACACATGTGTGCTTTCATAGAGTTTTCAGTGCTTAATTATCTCATAGAGATGGGCTTTTAAAAAAAACCTCACACAGTGCTTGGTACAGAGTGGGAACCCAATGAGCAGTTCATAAATGCACTATTGAGTGATTGTTATTTGGATTATTGAATCACATGTTTCTAAAAGTGTACTTTGTGGATGTGAAAGCAACTGGAAAATAAAAATATGTATTGATTCCATTTTCTTTCCTTCCCTAGCAGGCTGATGGCATTGAAGAGGTAGACAGTGTTTCTCTGAAGAATTTCAAGCCAAGAGGGATGCTAGTGTGCACTGAAGAGTTTTATTCTCTGTGTTATTTATTGTGTCAACCCAAGGACCTGAGAAAGATAGGATGGAGAGTGGATGGAGAAATGTGCTAGTCAGTGCTGCTTTCTAATGTTGTAGTTTGCCAGCAGACTGTTTGGGTTAGAACAGAGGCATGTGAAATACTTACTAGAGCAGACAGAAACTCTGATTTAAAAGAATCTCAGACCACCCAGTCTGCTCATGAACCCATCTTAAAATATTCTTCCTTTGGAAAGCCTTCACTAATGATCACAGGCAAAGACTGCTGTTTCTGCTTGTCTTTATGTCTTGTTCTTTCTTACATCTATTCTACTAGTTACTCTGATCCCCAATAACCAGCTTTAAAGGCTGAAATTATGTTTTAATAATATTTTGCGTCTGGCATAGTGTGGTTTTCCAGGAAAGTTTGTTAAATTCAATTTGGATAGGGTAAAGGTGTTAGATAATCATATCTCAGCCTCAGTTATTTTAAGCAGATTTATAGTCTACGAGTATAATCTGCAGGTTAAATTTTCCATTTAGGCTGCAGGACCGCTTTTATAATTTTAATTGGTTTGGTATTAACTTATACACCGGCCTATGTTGGGAACAGGGATAACAATGTACAACATCACCCTTCCTATTGATAGAAAGTTTTTCTTATTTTCTTTAACACATCTCAAAGTAGAGTTCACGGACAAGTCCTGACCTGCCTAATGAGTCAAGATATTCACGACAAGCAGGTAACTTTTGCATTATATCTTTGTGTTTAATAAAGTTTTTTGTCACCCATATTGTTCCAAATATGACAGTAATATGATTCATTGTAATCATGTTTGCAGAAATCAGTTTTTGGATAGCTAATTGCCAATCTATACAATAGAATTCTTATTGATCTCTTAAATCTTATTCAGTCTTTTGGGCACAATTATTCGGTACTTGGGCACATTTTAAGTATACTTTTCAACATTTAAAAAGTTTGTGGAGAACACATTTTTTCTAACATTCCAGGAGGGTTATTTATCAATACATATCGAAAATAATTGGCACTCACTTTGTTCCAGCATTTCAACTATTAAAAATTTCTCCTAATAAAATAATTATGTAGGTGCTAAAAGATTTGGCTACAAAAATTGTATGAAATTATGCCAATTAAACAGTATAAATTAGAAATCATCATAATGTATAAGAATAGTGGTTAAAGTACATAAAACTGGTACAAAAGAATTCAAGAAACATATTTTAAATTACAAATATTTTCATGAGATAGGATCAAGGTTAAAAAGATTATCATGAGATAAGATCAAAGTTAAAAAATCAGGTTATAAAACTAGATGATACTCCATTTTTTGAAAATAATACCTTGGTAGGGAAAAAGAGAAAGTATCTATCAGTGTTATTACCTCTGTAGGGATTAACATGGTAGTAGTTCTACTGTCTTATTTTTATCCATCTGTATTTTCTAACTTTCTACAGTAAAGGTTATTATTTGACAATTAGGAAAATAAAAGCTGCTGTTAATACTTTACATAGATGCTTTCACTGTGGCATTGAAAGAACCAACTGCCCTCGTACAACAATAGCAAATACTCCACACCCATCCTACTCCTGTGCCCACAGCAGACATCACTCATCAATCACAGCACTCTGCCCTGAGAAGCCTTGATGAAACTTCAATTATTCTTAGCACAGTGCTTATGGAAGCCATTGTCCATTCATCCAAGCTGGCATGAGAGATGAGAGATGGAACTTAATTGTCATCCTCTTGCATTCAGTTTTTCATCTGACAATGTTTTGGATTCTCCATTTGCAAAAACTTTCCATCACTTCCAGGGAGTAGTATGTCTGCTAACAAAATGATAGGTGTAAGATCAAATATCTTTCTTGGAGAAAAACAGATGTTTTAAGTAAGCATTATAGTTCAATTGTTCTTACAAGATCAGCTACATACGGACAGGCCTATGGAAATTATAAGAAGAGTTGTCTTTTTGGATAGCAAAACTTATGATTCTCTTATTCTCCCAATAGCTAAAATAATAAATACATTTTCAAATAATTCTTATCATCTTAATATCAAAGTACAAGGCATCACACTTGGAAGGTATGTGTCCACGGCCCTAATACCAGGAGATGAAAATATGGAATAAGCAAACTGAATTTACTTGAAAGTTTGAGTCTAGACAGCCTACTTTCATTTCCTTGCTAGTCACATTTGCCTCACAAGGAGTCTTTTAATTCTTGTACACATTCAGTTTTAGTAGGAGTGGAACAAAACTAATCACGTGAAACCTATACATATTTAAAATGAAATGTCCCCTTCAAATTATTTCTCTCTTCAGAACATACACAAATTTCAAAATTAAGTATTTGTACACTCATTTTTTCTCACTGATAATTAATAAACAAAGGGGCCCAAATTGATCTTTGATTGTGACAGTTTATTCTTGTTCCTGCATTGTTTTGTTTTTCTTCCCTAAAATAATTCATGTTGTTCTTTCTGAAAACTAGATCCACCCCTTTCATATCCTCTGGCATCTATCAAAATGCTCTCTTTGCATTATTGCATTTGAAGAACAGAATTTGTATGAAGCTCCTTCAAGATTCCAGAACCTGTTTTTCCTGGTGACTGGGGTTTCTGATGAGGGTCCCTGGGAGGTCTCAACAGCTGCAGAATGGGAAGGCTATTCTCTCTGCCAGGAGGTGACAGTGGCTTTTGTTCCAACAGCTTCTCAAAAGTGACCAAGTAGTAACTGCTGAGGAGTGCCCTGCTCATATCTAAGCATTGTTGACTCTGCTTCTTCACCAAATGCATCTGCTTCCTCCTGTTCTACTGACTACATCCTTGCTGCCTCCTTTCTCTGTCTTGGTTTCTGCTTCTTTTCTTTTCCCTCTCTGCATTTTTGAGAGACTTTGTTGGTTGTCCTCTCTCTCCATGTGAGTCTCACATTCACACTCCTCAGGAAAGGGCATATTTGGTCATCCAGTCAACCACTAGCATCAGGCAGAGCACCCCCAGGGAATAGTCGGTTTCTTAGACTGCTGTCAGACCAAAATTGACTGTTGTGTGTCAGCTGTCCTGCCTCATTCCACTTAGGTGTGTCTTTGCCTCATAAATTACTGTGGATTTGCCTCAGATATGGCTGTGGATCCCAGAGGTGCTCTGAGTACTTCTTCCATAACATTACCAGTACAAGACTGAGTTCCTAGATTATTTTGTGAGCTTTAAGATGACATGGGATTTAACATGATAGAGGAAGATGCTTCGTTAGCTTGTTTTATTGTCAGTCATTGATTACATAAGGAGTTTTCAAACATTATAAGAGGTAAGAAGCATAATAGTTTGAAGAAAGTGTTGAAAAATATAGTGGATTACAATTTTTCTGGCCACATAAACACTCAAAATAAGTGCAATTGAGGTTGGACAAGATGTAACACTGGGTTTATTTAAAACCATTACATAAAATACATCCCAGATTATATAAAGTTACACTAGAGAATATAGTTTCATCACTGAAAATAACTTGTGGGTTTTTTGCAATTTGGCTTATTGAAAGTATACATGTTTCCTTACTTGACATGGTAATACTCTCTGTCTTGACATGGGTGGTGGCTAGGGTATATAAAAATGTAAAATCATTGAGTTGTACACTTAAGATTAGTGTACTTGATGTATTTTATTTAATGTTTGCTAGCCTTCAATTTAGAAGCATATGGCGTGATTTCGTTTTTACTTTCTATTCCTATCTTGACCGAATCTTCTCCAGTTTAAGACTGTTAGCCTAAATACATCCCACACTGTATCACTTCTCTTCTGCGTCACTTTTTCTTCTACCCCACACCAGTCACCTCCTCAGAAGCAGCTCTGGCCTGGGTCTGCCTCACTTAGCAGTGCACTTTCTGAAAGCAAGCACCATACTCTATTTCTCCTTTATGTGTCCATGGCTGCTAGTACAGGACTCAGCTAATCATAAGATTTTACCAAGGACAAAATGAGTTAGAGAATGTCAGAATTCCCGGGAACTGTAGAGCTTCATGGCTCTTCATTTCTTTCTGAAAGGGAAAAGTTGATCCAGAGTACCTGGGGAAGAGACAAGGAGGCACTAATTTTTTTTTAATTGACATGAAATGCACACAACACGAAATTAACCATTTTGAACTGCACAGTTCAATAACATTTAGTCTAGTCACAACGTCATACAGCTACCACCTCTATCTAGTTCCAAAATATTTTCATTATCCCAAAAGAAAACCACTTACCCATCAGACAGTCGCTCCCTGTCCTCCCCTCACTGCTGTCCCTGGCAAATCCCAATCTGCTTGCTGTCTCTGTGGATTTACCTATTCTGGATATTTTATATCAATGGAATCATATAACATAGGACCTTTGCATCAGGCTTCTATCATGCAGCAAAATGTTTTCTAGGTTCATCCACATTTGTAGCATATTACCAGGACTTCATTTTTTCTTATGGCAAAAGTGCCATCAGCACTAACAAATTATCAAGTATGGTGATGTTTTACAATTATAATCTTATAGGATCTTCATAACAGGTCTGAGGTAAAAGAATTATTATACCTATTTTACAGATGTGAAAACTAAGGTTAAAAGAAGTGGCACGGCTGGGAGCAGTGGCTCAAAACTGTAATCCCAGCATTTCAGGAGGCCAGGGCAAGAGGATTGCCTGAGCCCTCAGGTTTGAGACCAATGTGGGCAACATGATGAGACGTCATCTCTACAATAAATCAAAAAAATTAGTTGGTCATGGTAGTGTGTGCCTGTAGTTCCAGCTACTTGGAAGACTGAGGCGGAAGGATCGCTGGAGCCCAGCAGGTCGACCCCGGGGTGGCTGTGAGCATGCCACTGCACTCCACCCTGGGTGATGGAGTGAGACTCCAACTAAAAAAAAAAAGTGGCACATCTAGCCCGAGTTTACAAAGCAAACAAACCACCCAGCAAGGTCTAAGATACAAATTCCCGATCTCGAGTCCAGCGTTCTTGCACTGCATTGAGTTGTTCCCTCTCGTCTCACCCAGCCCCATTATCTATAGGGTCCTTACCTCACAGCTGCATCTGCTTCCCCATTCCCTGTTGACGTGTTAGTGATTCAGGCACAACATTTCAGGGTGGGCCAAGCAGGTCCTTGCTCATGCTTTCTCTGGTTTGAAATTACATGTTAGGTTTCGGATACCTAAAACGTTACAGAAATTTCCATTGCACTTCCACGGCGTGTAATTGGAGTTTCATCAATTGAAGCCTAGATGCAATTTTCTTTCACCACCAGGCGACCCTAGAGAAGAAGGCCTCGGCAGCTCTGTTTGAACCGTCCAGGCGAGGGGGTTCCTTGAATCTGCATGAGCATCCACCAAGGCAACTGCAGCAGAGGTGGATTTTAATAATTAATTCATTAGACCAAATTTATTTCTCTAATTGGTCGTGAAGCTTTGTCAATTAGGAGATAGAGAAAACAATTAAAAATTTTAAATTATTTTTTAAAAATTGGTGGAGTTGAGTTTTAAGGATGCACAGAGATGAAAACAGATAGGAAGCCCTAATTATTTCTTCAATAAGTGTTTAAATATTTACAAATTGCACTTCAATGAAGCTCATTTGAATGTTTCTAGATGTGAATAGTCTGTATTCATACTAAGATATTGGTTCCACACACCAGTTCTGAGAGCTCTTTGGAAGCTGAAGGCCTCATTCTCAACCTTGGATTTGTGAACCTGCTTCATGAGAATGAACCTCCTGTGCCTTGGTTTCCCCATTTTCATAGGGTTGTGACAAGGATTTAAACAAAGATATTTATAAAAAAAACTTTGTGAATCTGAAGATGCTCGATCAGAGGGCACTACCCCATCCGAGGATGCTACCCTGTCTGAGGACGCCACATCTGAGAATGCCTAGTCAGAGGATACTACCCATCTAAGGATATTGCCTGGTCTGAAGATGTTGCGTCTCTCTGAGGACACTGCATTGCATGACACATGCGCCCACACCCATACCAAGTTCACCAGCCCTGGGGGAGCAGGAGGAGAGTCATCCTGGGCTCTTACTCAGGGGCATTTGTAATGACTATAGGTGACAGGATTCTCAAACACTTCACTTTAGCACTTTCCACTTTTTGCCATCATCCTGTTTGATACCTAAAAAATAAACCTATTGTGCAGGCAAAAATAAAAACAATAAAAAATAAATAAAAACATTATAAAAAAGAACTTTGTGTCTGGCACAGAATAGAGTTTCCAAAAATGTCTCTTTGCAATTACAGTTTTTGACAAAGACCGCAGATACTCTCTGGAAATGGCACTGAATTGGGAACTTACATTCCTTGTACCTGCTCAGGCTTTGCCTAGTTTTATGTGACTCCACTTCAGGGAGTCTTATTAACACCTTGGAATTATCAGGAAAATGTTACATGTGAGCATTTTTCTAGGAAGAAGGTGCAGAGCTTTCGACAAATTCTTATGGTTTAGGAATCATTACTCCACAGCATTCTCTGTGGGTCATCAGCAGATGACAGTTTTATAGTCTGAGGACACTAACTCCCTTCGCAATTTAAGAGGGTTCATCTGCAGTGTGTGAGGGGAATTCTGCCATCTCAAATCTTTGGATGACCCACCAGCCCCTTAGCAGGAACTGAGCCCTTCCTGTGACCACAGCCTTGGAAAAGCCAGTCTTCCGTTTCCGCTAGTCCTCTCTTCCTAGTAAACTATACAGCCAGGTCAGAGATTGCAGAAAAACCTGCGAGCAGCTGGATGAAGGGAACATGAGGAGCAAGTCAGCCACTGGAGCTAGTGCTCTGGAGGTGCTGAAGAAGAAAATTATCAGAGCCTTGACATTTCAAGTGTGGCCCCCAAGCCAGCAGCAGCATCTCCTGCGAGCTTGCTAAAAAGTCTCAGGTCCCCACCCTAAACCCATACCATCAGAATCTGCATTTAGCAAGGTGCCCAGGGATTGGTAAACATATTAGAGTTTGAGAAGCGTTTCAGCGGATGCCCTTTTCTGAAGGCCGCTATTCATTCCCAGTCCAGCTCCTTCTCTTCATCTCCCATGTGAGAACATATCCCTTTTCCACCTCCCTCTTGACTCTTGCTCCTCGGTGTCAGGTGGAATTTCTATTGTTCTTTAGTGTCTCATAAGGAAACAGCAATTTCTGGTGCATGTTTCTCATTGTGTCACTGGGATTTGAGTCCCAGCCAATTTCTGGAGTACATATATATTCCTCTGACTACATTATCTTGATGGAGTTGTGATAAGAGGAAAGAGAGGAACCAGAAGATCAGGCCCTTCAGTCACCCTCCCCTTGACCCATATAGTCATGAGTAAGACACTACCTCCTGTGATTCAGTTTCCCCATCTTCAAAGGGTTGTGGCAAGGATTAAACAAAGATGTTTATGAAAGGTACTTTATGCCTGGCACAGAATAGACAAATTGTAGTTATTTTACAAAGGCTGTAGCTACTCTCTGGAAAGAGCACTGAATTGGGAGTTAGCGAAACTGCTCTCCTTGTACCTGGTCAGGATTTGCCCAGTTTTGTGTGAACTTGAGTAGGTTCTTTTCCCCTCAGTTTCCTAACCTTTAAAATGAGGCTTTGATCCCAGGGCTCTCTGAGAGCCTTTCTGGCTGTCATGTTATGTATTGCCTCCCACAGGAAGCCATCACCCACCAGATGTTATACAAATGGTGAAAAAAAAAACTATACAGAATTAGTCTAACATTTGAAGAGTATCCCTTGAGACAAATATATTTTAACTGTTCCACTTTCGTGGACATTAATCCCCCTCCATTAGTGACTCAGAGTTGCTGTGACTGCTTTATGCAACCCAGAGCCCAAATCCTTGGTCCTTTGTGATATATCCTCCATTAAGTCTGCCTCAGAACACAACACGCTTCAAGTGAATTGAGCACAGTTGCAAATTCCTCTGTGACAAAATGAAAAGATTAATTTTGAGCTTCAGTACTTTGTGTTTATCCATCACGGTGCCATTGTAACGAAACAGTCTCCCATGCAGACAATTAAAAATCATGCTCAAGGAATCTGTCCTAATTGCTTTGCTTTGAATTGGAGTTCAAGGTAGACACATCTCCCATGCAATAAGGAGGGTCGCCATACTTTGTTTGCAGTTTCAGAAAAATTTTAACCACTTGCAGGTATTGCTTTTTCTTTTCAAAACTCTCCAATCTCTAGGAGCCTTCTGAAAATGGAAGAAATGCAAATAATGGTTTTGATAGTGCTTGTATTTTATTTCCATCTATTTCTAGACCTCAGGTTGCCCTCCCCACCCCCAATCTTGTTTCCCAAGGTTCCCTTCTCTCTTGAAAACTTCACATTCTGGAATTTTACTCTTGCTTCCCAAGATTTCTTTGTCTCTTGAGAGTTTCACATTCTGGAATTTTAGTCTACTTGCATCTTCCTACACTGCATTTACCTGTTTGGGCCATTCCCTCAGATGCCAGATCACTGCTATTAAGCAGCAAACGTGACACATTAATCTGTTCCCAAGTACTCAGTGGTTGCCGATGAGCCACTCTTCTTTGTGCTTTGAAATG
The DNA here is from genome assembly GCA_963574415.1 of Tarsius wallacei. Taxonomy (NCBI): domain Eukaryota; kingdom Metazoa; phylum Chordata; class Mammalia; order Primates; family Tarsiidae; genus Tarsius; species Tarsius wallacei. Next base: position 1,018 of record CAUYQG010075091.1, on the reverse strand, counting down.
GAAAGGAAAGAAAATAATCATCCTCCCCTTTTTATTGAGTGTGGGTTGGCAGGTGTGTGTGCAGGAGGAGAGAATGATGCAGAAACAGCTACTTAACTTTATCTTCTCCCAAGTTAAGTCAAATTCATTAAATCCCAGCTCACACCTAAAACAGGGGCCAAATACAGTTCTCTGGGGAACATAATAAAGGAAGGATTCGTTTAACTGTCCTTCAGTTATTTTATTATTTTCTCTATGCAAACTCTTTGTCTTTTTTTCTACCTAGCTTACTTTCATTACTTTAACTGAACACAAAACAGTACATAGAGCCTTTTCCATAAGAAATAAAGGCTTATGGGATAAAGTCAGTCTCTTTCTCCTTGTGTATATCCATCTTCTAGGGAAACAAGGCAGATTGTCACGGTCCTGTGCTGTTTCCAAGAAAACAGTGTCAATATGTTCTGGGCCAAGACTCAGTTTCCAAAGGGAAAAATCCCTCTAATATGGACAAGACAAAAGAAAGTTAACTCAGCACACCACTTCACCCCTGTGGGTAGATCATATTGGATATGTGAACAATAGGTGTACATTAATATTATTAGATTTTGGAACTTTCCAACAGTGCTACCTTAAATGGTCAAGTCAGAATTGAAACTGCTTAAAAGGGTCTTAATGTAGAGATTCATGAACATTGACATTAGCATGAAGAAGCTGTCAATTTATCTTCTTAATATACCTGATGATACCTGATATATGTAAAAGAGATATGAAACACTTGCCCTCTTATGCGAGATCTTTTATCAGACCCATTCTTTTTGAGTTTCAAAGAATGAATGTCATCTCTTAAACATTTTATCCCTCTCTTACTCTAATGTAAATCCAGGTATTCCCTTTAGTCTTTTAGACTTACTGTAATTAAACTCTGTGGGTGTGTATCTTGGGTTTCACCAGAGAGAGATAAAACCTGATTAGGTTTGCTCTCCGGGCGGGGGGGGGGGGGGGGGGGGGCGGGGGGGGGTCATTAGAATTTTTAATGGGG
>CAUYQG010075089.1:0-16334 GCA_963574415.1 Tarsius wallacei | reverse complement strand
TCTTCTTTTTTTTTTTGAGTTGGAGTCTCACTCTGTCTCCCAGACTGGAGTGCAGTGGCCACTCCTGGCCACCGCAGCCTTGACCTGCTGGGCTCCGGCGATCCTTCCGCCTCAGCCTTCCAAGTAGCTGGAACTACAGGCTCGCACTACCATGCCCGGCTAATTTTTTTTTTTTTATTTATTGTAGAGATGAGGTCTCGCTTATAAATCAAATAAATATCTATCTCTCCAAAAAAAATAGTAAACCTATCAGAACTTTAAAAGAAGCAGAAGGGTCTGGCACAGAACTGACACCTAAAAAAAGGGGGACTGACAATGTAAATTGAAAGATTAAGAAGTCGATATTTACGGTTCTGAAATAACATCCACAGGGAAACTTCTAATTCATTTTTAGGACCTTCTTTTTTTTTTTTTCCCTGAGTTGAGTCTTTCTCTGTCGCCCAGGCTGGAGTACAGTGGCACACTCACGGCTACCCAGCTGGTCTCTGGTGATCCTTCCGCCTCAGCCTTCCAAGTAGCTGGAACTACATGCGCAGGCTACCTCGCCCGGCTAATTTTTGATATATTGTAGAGACGAGGTCTCGCCAAGTTGCCCGACTGGTCTCCAACCTGAGAACTCAGGCAATTCATTCGCCTCGGCCTCCCAAAGTGCTGGGACTACAGGCTGAGCCACCAAGCCCGGCCAGGACCTTCTAAGAGAGAAATATTTAGTGTTTGGGACTTTCATTTCTATATCAGAGGAACAAAAGGATAAAAAAAAAAAAAAGCTTCTGGTCTTCTTCAAGGCATTGAGCTAATCTGGAGTCTTTTTTCTTTCATTTTTGCTTTAAAATTAATTCATTTTCTCTAGAAGTATGGATTATTAGAATATGAACGTGTATATTGTTTGACACAGAGGTTATTTTTATATAACAAGTTTAATTATGATGTATTTAATTGTTATTGTATTTACACAGGACTAGCTTTCCTCTCTGCCTATGAAACCTAATAAGACCCCATAGTGCTGTTACCCAAACTGTATTATTCTTTACAGAAATAGTCAAAACTGAAATGGGTGTTATAAGAATCATAAGCATTCCTTGGGTTATTAGGAGATGTTCCTGAAAGAAATGGCCTCTATGGTTTAAAAAATGCTGCTACTCTAGTCTTCCTCTTTAAAAAATCATATTTTAGTTAAAAGTACTGTTTAACTCAATGTTTCCCAAAAGTACTTGAGTATGAAAACATATTTTCATCAAATAGCATCTATCTTAGTCAGTTCCAGCTGTTTCAACATAGTACCATAGACAGGCAGCTTGAAAACAGAAATTTATTTCTCACAGTTCTGGAAGCTGGTATGGCCGGGTTTGAGGGAGGGCCCTTTTTTAGGTTGCAGAACTGTGGACCTCTCGTACCGTCACATTGGTGAAAAGAAAGCAAGAGAAGTTTCCTTTTTTTTTTTTCCTTAACTTTTTTTTTTAAGAGAGAGACTAGGTCTTGCTATGTTGCCCAGGCTAGTCTCGAACTCCTGGACTCAAGCAATTCTCCTACCTCATTCTCAGTGCTGGGATTATAGGTGTAAACCATCACTCCTGGCTGAGCAATTCCTTTTACAATGGCTCTAATCCCTTTAGGAGGACTCCATCCTCGTGAATTAAATTACCTCCCAAGACCTCCACTTTCTAACACCTTCATGTTAGAGGTTGGGATTTCAACATACAGATTAGGAATGAGAAGGACACAAACATTCAGTCCATTGCAACATATATTATCATCCCGTGGAATCTTATAGAATACAGGGGAAAACAATTTTCCCTTCTTTTAGCAAATGACAAAGGGCATTCAGACCACCCAAATTAAGTTTGTAAAGCACAATTCAAGTCAGGTGTCACATGCAAATGTTGTAAGCTACTAGAGTCAAGAAAAAGAGGATAGCTCTAACTCAAAGCATAGGCACACAGGAAAACTGACTTAGTTATTCAACAGACCAGTGAAAGTGCCATGTCTAATTCAGAAAGGTAGCAGGAGTCCCATACACCAGTGAAAATAGAAATAGGTGGCTGATATTTCAGTTGACTATTCTTGCACACAGGACACCAATTAGGTCAGGATACAAAAGAAGCCTCCAGGTCTGAAGGATAAGTCGTATCAACAAGACAAGACAAAGAACAACAGGGTCCCTGTCACCAGGCTAAGGTTCACGGTTGAGGTACAATTCCACATGGAAAACTATGATACTGATTACGAAACTTGATCAAAACTGGATAAGAGAGAACTTCACCTAAGAGACAACTTTGACACTCAAAACTTGTGCCTGGGACACCAAGTTCCTGGTGAGATCAGCATAACCGTCACTGAATTCAAAATCTAGGAAGGTAGCTCAGTTCTAAGCTATGCAAGATGGAGGGGGCAATGTTGTTGACATACATTCCTCATCCCTGAAAGAACAGACTCAGGTGGTTAAGACTCAACGTCAAATAAGAGGCATCATTGGTTCTAACTCTGAGAATATTAAAAGACACAGGCAGGAAAAATGAAGTAAGGTTGACATTTTGAGATTGCTATCTATTTTTTAAAAAGAAATGCAGAGGAAGAGTTGTTATGATTCAGAAAAGATTGGCAACCCTGTTCGTCTCTTGTTTTCTTTCTGAGCCATCTCTATTCTTCCATCTCTTTTGTTACCACTGTGCTCTTAAAAGACAATGAAAATGATAACTAAAACTTGACCTTCCCCAGAATCATTCATACAAAGCAATGGACCATCTCCAAAACAGCCTGGCATACACTATTCTAGCAAAAAAAAAAAAAAAAAAACTCTATTCTGTGGAATCACTGGCATATCATGCTTGCCGGGTCACCTGTGGTTCCACTGTCCTTCTTTAATTGATGCTTTACTGCCTGCTTACTACAACCTCAGCAGCACTGTAAAAGGCACAAGAGCAGAACTAAAGCAAATGTATGACTCCAGAAAACTAAGAGTCTAGTTGAGTAGGCAAGAATGTATGAAACACAACACAGTCTTATAAGCAGTCTTATTGTCAGCATCATAAAAAGGTAAAGAATTTCTTCCTAAGGCCGGGTACAGTGGCTCACACCTATTAACTCAGAACTTATGGGAAGCCAGGGTGGGAGGATTGCTTGAACCCAGGAGTTTGAAATCAGCCTGGGCAACGTGGCAAGACCTTGTCTCTAAAAAAACTAAAAGAGTCCAGCCTCGATGGCTCAACCTGTAATTCCAGCACTTTGGGAGACAGAGGTGAGTGGATTGCCTGAGCCCACAGGTTCGAGACCAGCCCAGGCAACTTGGCGAGACCTCATCTCTACAATAAATCAAAACTCAGCCAGGCATGGTATCGCGCGCCTGGAGTTTCGGCTACTTGGAAAGCTGAGGCAGAAGGATCACCAGAGTCCAGCATGTCGACTCTGGGATGACCGTGAGTGTGCCACTGCACTCCAGCCTAGACAACAGAGTGAGACTCCAACTCAAAAAAAAGAAAAAGGAAAAGAAAAAATTCTTTCATAAGAAGTAAACACAGAAATCATAGAAGTTACAATAGGAATCCATATCTTCATCTAGCTTCATGAAAATATTGGCATGTTCCTACATTCTATAACCCAACCCAGATGACAAACGTGGGAGAAATAAGGAAAGGAAAAAAAACATTTCAGGCTAGGACAATAAGAGAAAGCTTCATGAAAGATCGTGTTTAAGCTAAACCTTGAAGGTTGAAAGCAGAAGACATTGCAGGAGTAGGAGATTGAAATAGTGTGGCATACGCAAGGGACAGAGAAGATGCTAGCAGTGGTTTGTTTTAGGGGATTATGGAGATGGCAATTGATAAAACATACAGGAGAACTCCACCCAGAAGAAAAAGGAGCTGGAGGTTCTTAAGGGTAAACTCACAGAATCCTTGAATCAGCAAACCTCGGGGCTATAAAAGACCTCAGGGCTATAAAAGACCTCAGGCCAGACATGTGCCTGTAACTCCAACAATTAGGGAGGCTGAGGCAAAAGGATTGCCTGAGCCCCAGAGCTCAAAGATTAGCCTGCACAATATAGTGAAACCTTGTCTTTACAAAAAAAATTTAAAAATTAGCCAGGCATGGTCGCACATGCCTGTAGTTCCAGCTACTCAGTAGGCTAAGGCGGAAGGATTGCCCAAGCCCAGGAGTTCAAGGCTGTAGTGAGCCATAATTGTGTCACTGTACACCAGCTTGGACAACAGAGCGAGACCACAAGTCAAAAAAAAAGAAAAGAAAAGAAAAAGACCTCGAAATCATCTAACCCAATTTTCAACTCAATGCAATAACAATATCCACATGTGGTCATATGGCCTCTGCCAGAAAATTCCCAGTGAAATAAAGTTCACCATCTCCCAAGAAGAAGTTCTAATTGTTAGAAATGTCTTCTTTATAGAGTTACTATTATTCTCTGATTGACCTACAGAGATATATAAATATGGTAAAATATGTCATCCCTTTTCTACATTAGACTGTGTCAAAAATAAATTGGCGTTTATGGCATGTTATACAGAATATATTAGAAAGAACGGTGACCTCAGTTCCAGGGTGATCCTTGCCCAAGACTCTGGCTCCATCTCAGTCCAAGAGATGCCTAGAAATTGTGTCTATTCAAACTCTTTACTTTGATTAGATAAATTCATTTCTGAACCCCTCCACTGTGCTCTGAATTAGACAGGGTATAGTATCAAGACTGCATTAGGATTTTTCCAAAATGAAGTCTAACCTCAAGAAGTGAAAGATGCAAGCAGGCTCTGGCCACAATATATCTGATCAGAACATTCATGGACCATGTAATTTCTCCCTGCTGGCAAAAAAAATGTGGTTCTATTCGAGAATTTGGCCGGGCTCGGTGGCTCAACCTGTAATCCCTCGCTTAGGGAGGCTGAGGTGAGCGGATTGCCTGAGCCCGCAGGTTCAAGACCCACCTGAGCAACTTGGTGAGACCTCATCTCTACAATAAATAAATAAATAAAAAAAAGAGAGAGAGAATTTGGGGGTGGCTCGGAGGCAAGTCAGAGTTTAGCATATTGCTTCTATTACACTTCATGCAACAGTCAAATTTCTACTGTAATTATAAGAATAAGGGTTTTTTATTTCTGTTTTTATTCTTTATCTCTTGTCCATAGGGGTCCCCATGGCAGGGCATCAAAAAATCCATCCACTTTGCAATCAATTCCAATTGTCCCACTAAAACAATTGTTCCCCCAAATCACATAAAGAATCAATTGTTGGAACCAGATATTAAATATACCACAGTGTCCTCGTCACAATTGTTTGAGGCAGAGTTTCTCAACCTTGTCACTATCGACGTTTTGGGACCAGATAACGCTTTATTGTAGAGGACCATCCTATGCATTATGGGATGCTTAGCAGCGTCCCTGACCTCTACCTACCAGATGCCAGTCACACCTTCCATCTTCAGTCATAAAAATCACTAATGTCACCAGACATTGCCAGATGTCCCCAGGAAATAAAAATTTTCCCAAGTTGAGAACCGCTGATATAAATAATACAGTCTTTGTTAAAAACCTACTCTAGGCTCTGCATTCCAGGCACATTTTTAAAGTGGTGGTGGCTGCCCTTTCTGGCTTCCATCCACATAAAATCTGCTGTTTATTCCAATCTCTTCAGAGAAAAGTGTGAACACCCTGCTTCTTGACAAATGACTTTGATTATTAGATTGTGCCACAATGTGCATCAAAGTACAAGAACAGAGCTTTAGCTCCGCTGTCAAGACAACCGCTGCCTCTTCAAGCAAAAGGAAAATCAAAGACTTGTAGGTTGCCAGTTGAGGAAGAACCTTAAGCTAAAGGCAAATGCTGTGGCCACGATTGAGCACCTGGCACTTTCCCATGAGAGCTGAATACTCAAGAAAATTGAGACTTCAAATGAGAGCTTCCACCTAACAAGCTGTAATTTTGTTTCATTGGGGGGAGAGTAGAGGATGAGTTAGGAGAAGAAACCAGAGGAGAATTCAGCATGACAGTCCATTTGCTAATTCAGCGAGGAGGAGTTCAAGACAATCTTCAGAAAGCCAGCAAGACAAAAGCGTCATTATCTGTAATTACTGCTTACCAGTAGCATGGATTGATAACAAGCTTCCTCTGCCAATCTTACCCCGCCATTATGAGAAGAGGCGATTAAACTAATTAACAAATCAACTTTTCTGTGCAACATAGGGCTCAATAGCAGAAAATAATGAGAAAAAGCTAGTTATCTGAAGGGTTGAAACAAGACAGAAATCTGAGGTTAACAGCAATACAGATAGGGAGCTTGAGTCATTGACAAATGTATACGTTTTGACATTAGAAAATCTGATTGCACATCGGGAAATATGAAGCTATTTGATCAAAGCCACATTTAATGGAGTGTGAGTGCCTTATTTGATCATGAAAAGCATCCACAACTGCGGCAATCATGTACAACCCTATATATGTGAAAAATACAAACTAATACCTTACCTAGGGAGAAGTCAGACTGTCAGCAACCTCAGTTATCTTGGTTATGACTCAAAAAGAATCACCAAAAAAAAAAAGGACCTTCTAGCCATAAAGTCACACTGTAAAAAGAGACAAAGAACCACTCTCATTCTGTTGCTCTGCCAGGGGTGCCAAAAAAAGGTACATACATTTTAAGAGATGTTATCTATGTATTATTTTAGTTCCCTATAATCAGAAGTGTCTGGATGCCGATGTTCACCACTTTGAACACCTCTTGTAATTGCAGAAGTCAAATGTGACTTGCATTCATCTTTTGTTATTGATATAATTGAATACTACCATTTTGAACAGTTTTTTTCCTTTCTTAAAATGTGTATACTTTTTTGGCACCCTCTGTATTTGATACTTCTCTCAACTCCCCTACCCTGGATGAGTAGGGGGGCACCATGTCTTTAATCTCTAGCCTAAGGGCTTTACATATATTGTAGGTGCTCTGCAAGCATCTATAGCAGCGGTTTCCAACCTTTTTGGCATCAGGGGACTGGTTTCATGGAATACAATTTTTCACGGACTGGGGGTGGGGGGTTTGGGGAGGAATTATCAAGCGTCAGATTCTCATAAGGAGGGGGCAACGAAGATCCCTCCCGTGCACAGTTCACAAGAGGGTTCATGCTCCTGTGAGAACCTAATGCAGCCACTGATTTGATAGGAGTTCCACCTGCACGACTTTCATCTCCTGCTGTGTGGTCCTGTTTCTAACAGGTGACAGAGCAGTTCCAGTCCGTGGCCCGGAGGTTGGGGACCCCTGATCTACAACCAATGTGCTGACCAATGTGGTGGCCCCATCACATAGCTACTGAACACTTGAAATGTGGTTAGTGTGACTTTGAGACTGAATTATTTTATTTTGTTTTATTTTATTTTAAAAACTGACACTCAGTGCATTTATTAGGAAACTTTTAAATGTGCTAAAACAACTTGGATATATGAATCTACTTTTTGAGCTGTAAATTTTATGAAGTCTAAATAAAGAACAGGTATCTAACAAAAATTTAGCATTTCAATTGAGGTGTGCTACAAGAGCAAAATACACAATAGATATCAAAGACTTGATGTGGAAAGAAGGACTATAAAACTCATCATTAATATTCATACATTGCTTACATGTTGAAATTAAAGTATTTTGCATATATTAGGTTGAATAAAATAAAACAGGCCGGGTGCAGTGGCTCACATCTGTAATCCCAGCATTTAGGGAGGCCAAGACCGGTGAATTGCTTGAGTTCAGGAGTTGGAGACCAGTTTGGGCAACATAGTGAGACCTCATCTCTACAAAAAATGAAAAAATAAGCAGTGTGGTGGTACATACCTGTAGTCTCAGCTACCCCAGAGGCTGAGACAGAAGGAGCACCTGAACCCAGGAGGTCCAGGCTGTGGTAAGCCCTGATCATGCCCCTGCACTCTAGTCTAGGTAACAAAGTGAAGATCCCAAGACGTAAATAAATAAATATAAAATTAAAGATAATTTTGCTTGTTTCTCTTTACTTTAATATCACTACTTTAAATTTTAAATTGCATATCTGGCTATTAGATGGTGCTGGTCTATAGAGTGAATAAATGACATGCAATGTATAACAGCATAACAGAAGCAACAAGAGAATGCAGACAGCCACCAAAAATGACATCTACAGCAAGAGGAGACAAAGAAAACAAGAAAGCATAATGACCTGGAGTCATGTAAAGTATAGGTATCGACTGGGTGCAGTGGTTCACACCTGTAACCCCAGGATTTTGGGAGACCAAAGTAGATCACTTGGCCCCTGTAGTTCAAGACTATCCTGGGCAACAAAGTGAGACTCTGTCTACAAAAAAAATTAATTTAAAAATTAGGCAGGTGGTGGGGGGCACATAATATCAGTAAGGGTACCTGATCTCAAACCAGGCAAAGTGGGAACCAAAGGAAGACCCAAACTTTACCATGACCATTTGTATACCTAATTCTGAATTGTATACCACATCTTTAAAATAAAAAAAATTTTAAATATATATTTATTTATAGATAGATAGATAGATAGATAGATAGATAAAGCCAGGCATGGTAGCAGAAGCCTGTATTTCCCATCTACTCAAGATGCTGAGTTAGAGGATTTCTTGAGCCCAGGAGTTTGAGGCTGCAGTGACCTATGATCCTCCACTGTACTCAAACCTGGGAGACAGAGCAAGACTCTATCTCTAAAAAATAAAATAAAATGATAATAATAAAGTAAGAGTATATATTGCCACCTACTTTAGAAACGTCTGAGAGCTCTTTTGTACATATTTAATATGTACATGTTTTGAAATATGTATACACTATAGAATGAACAAATTAAGCTAATTGGCGTGCATTTCCTCACATACTTATCAATTTTCATGGTGAGAACACAATATCTACTCCCTTACAATGTTTAAAAATATACTGCATTGTTATTAATTATAATCACCATGTTGTACAATAGATCTCTTGAACTTATTACTCCTATCTAACTGAAAGTTTTTATCCTTTGACGGTATCTTCCCAATCCTTCTTCTCCCCCATTTCCCCAGTTCCTGGTAACCATCATTCTACTCTCTACTGCTGTGAATTCAACTTGTTTAACTTCCACATGAGATCATGTAGTATTTGTCTTTCTGCACCTGACTTATTTCTTGTAACATGATATCCTTTAGGTTAATCCGTGTTGTCACAAATGACAGGATTCCCCCTTTTTTAAGGCTGAAGAGTATTCCACGGTATACATAAACCACACTTTCTTTATCCATTTATCCGTGGTTGGACACTTAGGTTGATTCTTCTCTTAGCAATTGTGAATAGCGCTGCTGTTGGCGTGGGGGTGTAGATGTCTCTGCAATGCACTGACTTCATTTCCTTTGGATAAATACCCAGCAGTTGTATTATTGGATTATATGGTAGTTATATTTTTAATTTTTTTGAAGAACTTCCATACTGCTTTCCGTAACGACTGTACTAATGTATATTTCCAACAACAATATTCAGGAATTCCCTTTCCTCCACATTCTCTCCAACATTTTATTGTGTTTTTTTGATTTGCATTTCTCTGATGATTACTAATTTTTTTCATTTTTTTATATGCCTGTTTGGTCATTTGTGTGTCTTCTTTTCAGATGACGTTCATAGGTACTGTAACCTATGAAGACAGACATGGTGGTAGGTGATGAAATTGTTTTTGTGTTTAGCAATAAGACTGGGCAACGCCTTCATGTCCCCTCCCACTGTGGGAGCTTTTCTGCCCTCAATAAATCCTGCTTTCTCACTTAAAAAACAAAACACAAAACATTAAGTTACATTTACCTAAATATTTCACTAATATGTAACAACGTATTTAATTCCCGCACTAACCTTATGAAATAGATATTATTATTATATTATTACCTTTCCCATTTTGTAGGTAAGGTAAATGGGGCTTAGAGAGGTTAAGTAATTTGTCAAGGTTACATAAACTTACAACAGTTTTCTGTTATGTCTGCTGAAATTATTTTCCAATAGCTCTGTATATGGGGGGGCAAAAATTGAATCTATTTATTAAAAATTGTATATTTATTCTTACATGTTTAAACTTCAGTCACCCCTCAAAGTACTGTCCATTTGATGCAATACACCTCTCAAGATGCTTTTTCCACTGCTCAAACGTTTTTAAACTCATTAGTTCTAATGCCTTTTAGAGCTCCTGCCATTTTTTTGTTTCACCTCTTCCACATTGGCAAAATGTTTCTCTTTGAGGACTTTTTTCATCTAGGGAAACAAGAAAAAAGTCGCTCAGGGCAACATAAGGTGAATGAGGGTGTAGGGCACAGGGGTCATGCCATTTGGGGTCAAAAACCGCCAAATACTCAATACAGTGTGAGCAGGTGCACTGGTAAATCACCCTTCATGAAGTGGGCAAATGCATTGAAAGAACCTCCAAAAAAGAAATTCACTGAAGTCAATCACAGCCTCTCATAGCAAGGCTAGCTGGTACACTGATGCCGTTGGGTTCCTAGAACACTTACTTACCTAGTGAGGGAAGCCCGTACTACAAGAGGCCTACCCTCCAAAAAATAATTCCAGGTTTTTGGGGGCAAGGGAGTCCGTCTTCGTATGCACTTGACTCAAGTGCGTCTTTCCTCTATCTTTGAATATTGTCCTTTTCAACTGAGCCCTTAGCCTACAGTGATTTAGCCAGATTAAAACCTGGGGCTGAAAGTTCTGCCAGATGTGAAAGGCAAACCTCCATTATATTCCCAAACATTAGTCAATAAAGTTCTCAAACATTAAATAAAGTCTCTCCCCTGATTTCTGGCTAAGAGTTGCTACAATTTCTAAAAGCCTCTATGGTCCTCCCATATGAGAAAAGCATTCTAACAAGGACTTAACAATAACACATGCAACTATAACATGTTAATATTTGTATTTCCTTGCCCATGGCGATATAACAAAAGGAAAGATAAATATTGTTTTTATAACTAAGCAGAAATTATCTTTAATCTCTGCGTCTTTATTCAATATATAAAGATTTCACCAATGACTGGTCAGTGATTAGAATTAAAATGCAATAGGGCACTTCAAAGGATGAAAGACTGATTGAGAATAGAGAAAGAGGGTGAGAATTAAGAAGGTTAAATAATTAAGCAAAGAGGTTGAATAAAGAGAATTAAGAGATCAGAAGGCAAAATGATACAGAAAGATCAAAAGATTTAAACCCATGTGAAACACAAGTGAAGTAAAACTGAGTAGCTTAATGAGGAATTCATTTAGGGGAGTAATAGCAGCATGCATTAAAGAAAATGGAACACTTTTTAAGTGTGAGCATTAACTAATGTAATTTAATAGCACAGAAGGCTTAATATACTTTGTGTTAGGCTGTTCAGTTTCTCTATTTTCTGTCCATTGCCTTGGGTTTTTTTTCCTCTTTGGTGGTTATTTGTTTTCTTTTTCTAAACAAAAATTAATACACTCAGAGTCCAGGTATCATAATTTCGAAACATGGAACATTAAGCATATGGCATCAAAATCCTTTAGTTTTTATAAAAGGAAAATTAGAGCATTGCTTCTTATCCAACAATTATCTGTTTTTAACCTATTTGATAACATGGGGAGGGAAAGAAGAATAGCTATTAAAAAGGTTGTGGACTAAAGAATAACCAAGATTCTGTAGACGGTGAGCAATGTTCTGACTTTCTCTGTACCTTTGGAAACATCATCCTGTGTACATTTAATTTTCTTCTGGTGGCTTCAAGATTACTTCTGGGAAAAGAACCCTTGTTAAGAGGGAGAAAGGAATCAAGTTTTGCTTTCATCTCATTAAGTCCCCACAATGCAGGCTGACTTTCCCAGAAGCACTTCAGTGATTTTTATTTGCTGCCTCTTTCCAAACAGAAGACTAAAAGGTAAGGAGCACTGGTGGCCTGTCAATTCCAAATACTCTGCCAAAAGACCTGGCCATCATCATGAGGATTTACCCAGCTTGTTTTCAGGGCACCTAACCCTGCAGTGTGGCTCTGGGTTCCTAACCAAAGTCACTAAAGAAACAAGATCCCTTGATAGAAAAGACTAGAATCAGGAAGAATTACTTTATTAAAATTTTTGTGTAAATAAATTTAAACCTTTAATGAAGGTTTTTTTAATCTTGGAACTATCTTTCTCAAGATTCTTTTTATTACATAACATTTCATAGATCCTTTTATAGTTAATCCCTCATAAAATGACATAGATCTTCCATATCATATTATTTTTCCAAATCTCTTGTGTTTAAATCCTAAGACCAAGCTATGAAACAGTCATGCAATTCCAAGCAACCCTAACAAAAAATCCACATATAGAGATGCATTTACATTTGGTTTATTTTTTAGTGCTTATAAAAATTCTACTCCTTTTCAACTTTGTTTCTTTTAGATAAGCATTTGGACCTTCAAAAAAATATATACTTTTTGTGCATTCATTTGAACATCATTTCTGATTTCGAACTTGTCTCAAGGGAAAACCTTGAAAGAAAATTAAAACTTCATTTTTAAAGCCCACAGCAATTTATTAATACTTTAAAGCTTTTCAGTACAGTTGCATTCACAAATTGGATTTGCACTGTTTGATATAAAACAATTGTTTTATTCCCATTTCAAGTGCTCCACTGTTTTCAAGCTTGTTAATTAAATGTTTTATTTTTTAAAATACTGTACAAGTTTTTCAAAACTTCATCTGCACCTGCTCCATGAATGAAAAGATGTCCTTGGAACAACTCCAGTTTATTAAGTGGAAAGCCATTTATTTCACACAAGAATTCAGTCTTTTACCTGTAAGCTTTAACATGAGTTACTGTGCATTGTATTCTTTCACCTTTTATCTGCTTTCAATTAATACAAGCATTTTTAATGTGCAGAGGGAAAAAAGACATGTTGTTTGGAATGTCACTTCCATGGCCTAATGCTCCCATACATGTGCAGAACTGACATCTCTGTAAAGCTATTTGGTGGTTTTATCTTTTGACCTGGCCTTTTTGGTCTTGCCCCAGCATCCTTTTTCCCAGAGAGACTGTGTAGTGTAATCTGATGAGTTCTAGGAATGGTGTGGAGCAGTAAAACTGTTATAGCTTCACAGGGGTTTTCATGGCAGAACCTTATTTCTTTTCTAATACAGAAAAAATTTTTAAGAAGATAATCAGAAAAGAAATACAGAAAAGAAATAAGGAACATATGGGATTCTATAGAGCCACCAAGGCCTTATTTATTTTTGCTAGAAGCATTTAAAATTGGTCATATTAAACACCACTAAAGACAAGCATGCAGTGAATGAATTTTGGCAACAGATCTATTTGAGATAGCCTAATATTGCAATGACAGTGCCCATCTATCCTACTTAGCAAAAAAAGCTCACAGATTCTGCTGAAACAACTCTTAGGACTGAAAGATATTGATGATATATTGTTAGGTTTTTTAAAAGTAGATTAAAAATTATGTATGATAAAGTTTTACTTGTATAAAAACCACCTATGTCCATACACATGCCTGGGAGGTGATATAGCAAAATATTGTTTTTCACCAAGTAAGTGATATTGTCAGCATTTTTATATTGTCTTCTTTTTGTTTGTTTGAACTTTCTGATTTTTCTGCAGCAAATATGTACTTCTTTGTGAGCTAAAAAATGAGATTTTTAAAAAATATTTTTTAAAGATGTGTGGGATTAGATAATACTGAATTCAAAAGTGAATAGTAAAAAATAACAGCTCTTTAATTATTAATTGAATCAGCAAACTAAATAAAGAAAACATACTTTTGGAAGAATGCATATTATTAAATAAATATCTATAAAGATAGTTTGACATCATAATAAAACATGTTATAAAATTTTTAAGTATATGAAAATATCATAGGCAAATGACTTTGTTTCACTATTGGCTTTATTTTTCTACAGTTTGCTAATCCAGACATCTGAGCCCATATCAAACGTCCTAGCATCTCTTCAGTTCCTCTACATCTATGTAATCTAAAGAAAATCAGGTTGGAGCTAAACAACATGCACGCGTGGACATAGAAACTGGAATAATAGCCATTGGAGAGTCTAGCCTACCCATTGGAGATTCCAGCCAGGCACAGTGGCTCACACCTGTAATCCCAGCACTTTGGGAGGTGGAGGCAAAAGGATTGCCTGAGCCCAGGGGTTCAAGACCAGTCTGGGCAACTTGACGAGACTCGTCTCTACAATAAGTCAAAAATTAGCTGGGCATAGTAGCATGCATTTGTAGTTCCAGCTACTTGGAAGGCTGAGGTGGAAGGATAGCCTAAGCCCAGCAGACAGAGGCTGAGGTAGTCGTGAGCACTCCAACCTGGGCGACAGAGTGAGACTCCGACTCAAAATAAAGAAATAAATAAAATAGACATTGAAGATTCTAAAACGTGGGAGGATGAGAGGGAGGTGAAAGTTGAGAAATTACCAGCTGGGTACAATGTACACTATTGAGGTAGTGGTTACACTACAAGCCCAGATTTCATCACTCTGCAATATATCCACGTGTGAGGTATGGTTTAGACTGTTTCTCCCTCCCCCTTCTCTCAGGAGCAGCCTCCAGTCAAGGCTGGTCTCTGAAGGGCATCCATATTCCCCGCAAGGAGTCACAGAAAGCAGGTGACCAAGCAAAGCTGAAAGCGATGCAGTCGCCATGTGCAATCAATGCAATTGTAAACACCAGATAGGAATTTGATTAATAGACTTGCTTACTTATAAAACCGTTTGCTGTACTACCCC
Source organism: Tarsius wallacei (assembly GCA_963574415.1). NCBI lineage: Eukaryota > Metazoa > Chordata > Mammalia > Primates > Tarsiidae > Tarsius > Tarsius wallacei. The sequence continues at coordinate 1,616 of CAUYQG010075089.1, read as the reverse complement.
AAAGTGTGGTTTCTTTCTGCACCAACCTGCCACCATCAGTGCCTCGTGGCTAGACTCCTTCCTCACCAACCAGCTGCTATCGGTGCCTCCTGTAAGTCCTAATAAACCAATGTTTTTCCCTGTTGGACCTCCAGGTGACTTCTTTGGATTAAAGAATCTTACATGCAAGCCCTCTCAACTTTTGGATTACTGCGTTACACCACGTAACCAAAAATGAACTTGTGCCCCTAAATCTATGAGCATCTTTTTAAATTATTTTTTTTTAATTAAATCTAATTTTAAAATTGTGGGGTACAAGTCAGGATTGTGTGCATAAGTGGTTTAGGTGCAGGTGAAGTTTTGGGTCTCCCACTGGACCTCACTTCCCCTGGATTAGGATCAGGCATCCTTATTGATATTATTTGCCCCTCCTCCCCTGGTAGTGTCCTGCTACTGTCAAAAAATAAAAATTTTTAAGAAGATAATCAGACCTTAATATTTTAAAATATTCTAGCTCAGAGACAGATGTATATTTTTTTCCACTAAGAAGGGGAAGAGGGACATCTTAAATTGAGAAAAAAAAACTGTTTGTAGTCTCCCTGAGCTACAACTCATAAATTGAGAAAAAAACTGTTTGTAGTCTCCCTGAGCTATAACTCATAACGTAGTGCTCAAGGTAGTTCTCTTGGTACAGGATGCATCCCTAGATCTGGAATACACTGTCAGGAGAGTTGGGTCTTGAGGTATCTGTTTATACCACTCCAACCTCCACTCTCCTTTTAGCTAGAACTTAATTCTAGCTGCCTATGGAACCCTCTCCCTTCCTGTTAAAAGCAGGAACAGAGCATGCATTCTGTAAATTAGTAGCTGTTTCACTTTGCAAGGCCAGAAGAAAATAAAGAGCCAAGTTAATGCATCCTCTAACCTGAATTTCACCACATTGCCTGTGAACTCCTCCCCCAGGGATACCATGAAGGATAGAGATGTATGGATGGAATGAAAATGTCCTTCTAAAGAAGTTCTTTTTTCCCTCTTCAATGAAGGAAGCATTTTGGAATGAGTAATTGGCACTGAATGGCCCAAATAATAAAGTATATTTACTTCTCTATCTGCCCAACACAGACCATTTGGATTATTTCAAGGATGTAAAATAAGGCATGTTATGGTTGTTATTAAGTTAGTCCTAATGACTAATTATTGAACTGAAAATAGACTATACTAATCCCCAGTAATTGATACTGCTCTGTGATTGGTTTTCATGTGACTCAAAATAATTTTAAGAATAATTATTAAATTTATTAAATTACTTAATAATTGAAGAATGTTTCCTTAATGTAATTATTAAAATATTCTCAGCCGGGCTCGGTGGCTCAGCCTGTAATCCCGCGCCTTTGGGAGACTGAGGTGAGTGGATTGCCTGAGCCCGCGGGTTCGAGACCTGCCTGGGCAAGCGAGACCTCACCTCTACAATAAATCAAAAAAATTAGCCGGGCGTGGTAGCGCACACCTGTAGTTCCGGCTACTTGGAAGGCTGAGGCGGAAGGATCGCCGGAGCCCAGCAGGTCAAGGCTGCGGTGGCCAGGAGCGGCCACTGCACTCCAGTCTGGGCGACAGAGTGAGACTCCAACTCAAAAAAA
>CAUYQG010075086.1:0-24534 GCA_963574415.1 Tarsius wallacei | reverse complement strand
CTGATCTCGAAACCCTGGACTAGTGTACTTTGTGGCTCTGTCTCCCAAAGCGCAGGATTACAGACTGAACCACCGAGCTCGGCTATATTGCCACATTTTGACATTGATATCTTGTGCTTTTCAAAATTGTGGTGAAATATTAGACTATAAACCATCACTAGGTTTTAAAGCATTCTTTATTGCTCTATTATAATATTATTAAATCACAGGACAAAGTAAAGATAAAACTAAGAAACAGCTGGTTGCAGTGGCTCATGCCTGTAATTCCAGTACTTTTGAGAGGCAGAGGCGAGAGGATTACCTGAGTCCAGGGGTTCTAGACCAGCCTGGGCAACTTGGCAACCTTGTCTCTACAATAAATAATAATTTCAAAAAAATTAGCCAAGTGTAGTGGTTCCAGCTACTTGGAAGGCTGAGGTGGAAGGATTGTCTGAGGCCAGCAGGTTGAGGCTGTGGTGGTTGTGAGCATGCCACTGCACTCCAGCCTCCTCGACAGAGTGAGATTCCTACTCAAAAAAAAAAAAAAGAAACTGATTTGGAATTAAATTAGGAAGGAAAAAGAAGAGAGAAGTCAGGTGTGGTGGCTCATGCCTATAATCCCAGCACTTTGGAAGGCCAAGGCAGGAGTATTGTTTGAGGCCAGCCTGGGCAACTTGACAAGATCTTGTCTCTACAATAAATAAAAAAATTTGTTGGACGTGGCAGCACATGCCTGTGCTTCCAGCTACTTGGAAAGCTGAGAAGAAAGGATTACCTGAGCCTAGCTCCAGTCTAGGTGATAGAGCGAGACTTTAAAAAAGCAAAAAAGCCAAGTGCAGTGGCTCATGTCTGTAATCCCAGCACTTTGGGAGGCTGAGATGAGAAGATTCCCTGAGCTCAGGGGTTCGAGATCAGTGTGGGCAACATAGCAAGACCTCATCTCTATGAAAAAAAAAAAAAATTGATCAGTCATGGTGGCACGTGCCTGTAGTGCCAGCTACTTGGAAGGCTGAGGTGGAAGAGTTGCCTGAGTCCAACAGATCGAAGCTGCGGTGGCCGTGAGCGTGCCACTGCACTCTATCCTGGGTGACAGAGTGAGACACCAACTCAGAAAAAAATAAAAAAGAAATATGAGATCATTTTGAAAACATCTAACACATATTCCAAGAGTTGAGAATAGAGTGAATAGCAAATACTTAAAGAAATAAGAGCTGAGGATTTTTCCAGAATAGAAAAAATACATAAGCGTTTAGATTGAAAGTACTCTAGTACTGAGTAGCTTCCATAAAAATATGCCATCAAACTGATAGCTATGGTAAATTCTAAAAGGGCTGGGATTGGTTTGATGCTCATAGGAGATGTTAGCCTTGACTGTAATGCATACTTTTTTAAATAAAAAGACTGAATCTATGTATTTCATATGCAGTCAGGAAATACATTTTTTTTGAGTTGGGGTCTCTTTACTCTGTCGCCCAGGCTGGAGTGCAGTGGTATGCTCACAGCCACCACAGCCTCGACCTGCTAAGCTCAGGTGAACCTTCCTCCTTAGCCTTTCAAACAGCTGGGTCTATAGGCATGCACCACTATGCTTGGCTACTTCTTTGATTTATTGTATAGATGAGTTCTTGCCAAGTTGCCTGGGCTGGTCTCAAACCCGTGAGCTCAGGCAATCCTCTCAGCTTCCCAAAGTGCTGGGATTATATGCGTGAGCCACCATGCCTGGTTTTCAACCTAACAGTTTCTAACTGGGAAGCCAATCATTTGTGAGCCAGGGAAAGTCTTGAGTGAGCACCACTTCAGGCACCATTTAGGATATCTGCTCTGGGAGAGCCAAAGCACAGCGGAGGAGACAGAGCCACAAAGTACACTAGTCCAGGGTTTCGAGATCAGCCTGGGCAGTTTGAGAAGACCTCATCTCTACAATAAATAAAAAAATTAGCTGGGCATGGTGGCATGCACCTGTAGTTCCAGCTACTTCAGAGGCTATGGTAACCATGAGCGTGCCACTGAACTCCAGCCTGGGCAACAGGAAAAAGAAAGGAAAATGTTATTGACAAAGTGGGCATTTTCCTCACAACGGGGTTCTCTCCTGTCTGGTGTCTTAAAGCCAATACACAAACCAAAAGTGGAGGGTCAAACAGGGCAGGCTTTAATTTTATGGCCCTAAAATGAAGAAGCAACCAACCTATCACTGGGTAGAAGCTGAACTGGTTAACCTATCACTAGGTAGGTTTTCTTGGCTGGGCACAGTGGCTTACACCTGTAATCCCAGCACTTTGGGAGACTGAGGTGGGAGGATTGCTTGAACACAGGCATTTGAAACCAGCCTAGGCAGCATAGCAAGATCTTGTCTCTAAAAATAAAAAATAAAAAACTTAGCTGGCCTTGGTGATGTGTGCCTGTAGTTGGAAGGATTGCCTGAGGCCAAAAGATCAAAACCTCAGTGAGCTGTGATTGTGCCACTGCACTTCAGCCTGGGCAACGGAATGAGACCCTGACTCAAAAATAAATAAATAAATAAATAAATAAATAAATATTTGCACACCGACTAGTAAATATGACTTCTTTAATGAAGAAGTTGGACATTAAAAGCAAGGGGAAGAGCCGGGCTCGGTGGCTCAGCCTGTAATCCTGCACTTTGGGAGGCTGAGGTGAATGGATTGCGTGAGCCCGCGGGTTTGAGACCCACCTGGGCAACTTGGTGAGACCTCATCTCTACAATAAATCAAAAAATTAGCCAGGCATGGTAGCGTGCGCCTGTAATTCCAGCTACTTGGAAGGCTGAGGTGGAAGGATCGCCAGAGCCCAGCAGGTGGAGGCTGTGGTGGCCGGGAGTGTGCCACTGCACTCCAGTCAGGGCAACAGAGTGAGACTCCAACTCAAAAAAAAAAAAAAAAAAGCAAGGGGAGGAATATACATGTGTTTTCTTGGAATGGGTGGAGATTGCCTGGAATTCAGAGCACACCCCTTTCCTCTTCTTTTTTGGTCCCACAGTACCTGTCATGTCAGCTGAGGGATGTGTAATTTGGTATGGAAAGCATATTATGACAAGATTAGCGGTTCTTCAGAGGTCCGTGGACTGCTGTCTTGAATTTCACTGGTTTAGCTGGTTTGGTCAAGAGGGAAACTTTTGTCTGCAGGCCTTTCTTAAGATAAGCAAGGTTAGTTCGGGGTAGAAATTCAGCTATGTCACGTAGGCATTACACCAGGCAACCAATACTTCCAAAATAGATGGAAATGTGCATTGCTGGCACCAGCAGCTTCTGTTTACTGTGTGTTGATGATTTGCTACGTGCTCAACAAGGAGTAGCTGATCTAAAGTTCAGGACAGTCCTACAAGTCCGGGCTATCATTATTTCTACTGTATTAAGAATCTAAGGCTGGTCGTGGTGGTTCACGCCTGTAATCCCAGCACTTTGAAAGGCCGAGGCAGGTGGATTGTTTGAGCCAAGGACCTCAAAACCAGCCTGGGTAACATAGTGAGACCTCACCTCTCTAAAAATAAATAAATAAAATTTTAATTAGAAAATAATTAAACAATAAGAATCAAAGGCTTAGAAGGAATATACCTGCTTGAAGATAGGATCAAACATTAGTGACAACAATAGCTAATGCTTACTGAGTGCGCAGTACATAATAAGCACTGTTCTTAGAACTTGTAGCATGAATGTACTAATTTATTTAATCCTCACAACAAGCCAGGCACGATGACTCATGCTTGTAATCTTAACATTTTGGGCAGTCAAGGTGAGATAATTGCTTGAGTCCAGGAGTTCAAAACCAGCCTGGGCAACATAGCGAGACCTCGTCTCTATAAAAAATAAAAAAGTAACCAGGCATGGTGGCACCTTCCTGTAGTCCCACCTGCTTGGGAGGCTGATGCAGAAAGATCACCTGAGCCTATGAAGTGGAGGCTACAGTGAGCTGTGATTGTGCCACTGCACTCCAGTTTGGGCAACAGAATGAGATTCCAACTGAAAAAATAATACTGTAATAGCTGGGCATGGTGGCACGTGTCTGTAGTTCCAGCTACTTGGAAGGCTGAGGAGGAAAGATCACCTGAGCCCAGAAGGTTGAGGCTGCAGTGGCTGTGAGCATGCCACTGTACTCCAGCTTGGGCGACAGAGTGAGACTCTGACTCAAAAAAAATAAAAAAGAAGAATAAGGCCGGCCTCGGTGGCTCAGCCTGTAATCCCAGCGCTTTGGAAGGCCAAGGTGAGTGGATTGCCTGAGCCTGTGGGTTCGAGACCCACCCGGGTAACTTGGCAAGACCTCGTCTCTACAACAAATCAAAAATTAGCCAGGCGTGATAGCCGGAGCCCAACAGGTCGACGCTGGGGTAGCCGTGAACATGCCATGCACACCAGCTGGGCAACAGAGTGAGACTCCAACTCAAAAATAAACAAATAAATAAATAAAATAAAATAAAATAAAAATACTGTAATAATAATAATATCAATAGTTCTCACAACAGTCCTATAAGGTAGTACTAGTTCACCTCATTTTACAGATGAGGAAACTGAAGCCCACGTGTTACCCTTGTCCAAGCAAGTAAGTGGTAGAACTAGTGGTCTGAACTCCCTCTCAACACAGCCTGCGCTCTTAATTTCCTATTTTGCATATTTGATGAAGACACAGAGCAGGCAAGGGGATAATCTGTATTTGAGGATGAGGGATTCTGGGAGGAGCAGGGCGAAAAACACTTGAAGTAGGCCTTGAAGGGTGAAGAGGATTTTCTGAGGTGGGCTGGGAGAAAGTGCCTAAGCCTGGAGAAAGTGCCCTCTCGCACTCATGAGCAAGGTGGCAGGGCTGGATGTTGAGGGAGGGTGGCAGAGCAGGGGAGCAGGAGGAGGTGAGGCAGGGAATGTCCCAGTAAAGGGAAGTCTCTGATGGTTTCCTTTGTACTTGAGCTCTTTTTCTTGTTGGATAGTCATCTCATTCTATTACCCATGCTGGAGTGCAGTTGCACACTCACGGCCAACCTGCTGGGCTCAGGTGATCCTTCCGCCTCAGCCTTTCAAGTAGCTGGAACCACAGGCACACACCACCATGTCCAGCAAATTTTTTGATTTATTGTAGAGACGAGGTGTCACCGAGTTGCCCAGGCTGGTCTCGATCCCCTGGACTCAGGCAACCCCCTTGTCTCCGCTTCCAGAAGTACTGGGATAACAGGCAGGAGCCACCGTGCCCAGCTTATACTCGAGCTTTAATCAGCCTATGAATGAGAAATCACTTGTTCTGTCCTCAGGTATTTCATCTGTTCAATGTAGAAGATAATAAAACATACCTCCAGGGGCTGTTGGGAGAATTAAATGAGATAATATACCAAAAGCACTTGCACAGTGCCTGGTGCATCCTAAGTTTCCATAAATGTCAGCTGTAATTGATTAATTATCACACAAGCAAGAGTAGTCACCTTCTTACATTTCTTTATTAGGCACAACTTGTTGTTTCGAGGGATAGAAACCCAGATCAGACAAATGGTTTTCCACTTCTCGGTTTCCTCTGTTTTTTCTGAAAGACTCATATCATCATGGAAAGAGCAAGGGTCCAGGTTGTACCAGTTTCAGGGATAGCTGGATCCAGGGCCTTGGCCACTGCTTAGTCTCTCATCTGTTTTACTCTGCCTGAACTCTATTGTTTCAAACCCATGTTGGGTCACGGTGGCCAGCAGCTAAAGGAATGTCTAGTCTTCACACCCAATAAGAAGTCAGAATCTAGCTGGGCTCCGGCAATCCTTCTGCCTCAGCCTTCCAAGTAGCTGGAACTACAGGCGCACACTACCACGCCCAGCTAATTTTTGATTTATTGTAGAGATGAGGTCTTGCCAAGTTGCCCAGGCGGGTCTCGAACCCCTGGACTCAGGCAATCCACTCACCTCAGCCTCCCAAAGTGCTGGGATTACAGGCTGAGCCACCAAGCTGGGCTAACTCTTCTAATTTTCATTGTTATTATCACAATATTAATTACAAGACCTGTTTATATGTATGTAAAACATCATTTTACACAGAAAAAAGGTTTGCACTTGTGTGTGTGTGTGTGTTGGAGTCTCACTCTGTCACCCAGGCTGGGGTGCAGCAGCATGCTCACAACAACTGCAGCCTCAACCTGCTGGGCTCAGGCAATCCTCCTGCTTCAGCCTTCCAGGTAGCTGGAACTACAGACTCACGCCTTTATGCCTGGCTAATTTTTGTGATTTATTGTAGAGACAAGGACACACCAAGTGTCCAGGCTGGTCTCGAAACCTCAGACTCAGGCAATCCTCCTCCTCGGCCTCCCAAAGTGCAGGGTTTACAGGTTGAGGCACCGTGCCTGGCTGGTTTGAACTTTTTAAAAGCATCTCTACATGCAAAACAAAGAACAATGCTCTTTTTATGAGATTGGACACAGTATCAAGTTGAGCTCAAGAAGGTAGTTTCAGTGTCACTCAGTCAATAGCTTTGTGCAATCGTTTACTGGCTTGCTGGATCTAGCCAACACTGCATTCTGGACCAGAGGAAACCATGCTTGGGAGGGATGGAAATGGGAAAGGTGTCACTTTAGACTAATACTGTGCGGCAAGCGGGCACAAGGACAACATGTCAGATGACTTACCATTAATCCAGAAAACCATTAAATACAAAAACACTTTCTTTTTTTCTTTTTGAGTTGGAGTCTCACCCTGTCGCCCAGGCTGGAGTGCAGTGGCATGCTCACGGCCACCACAGCCTCAACCTGTTGGGTTCAGTCGATCCTTACACTTCATCCTTCCAAGTAACTGGAACAACAGGTGCAAGCCACCACACCTGGCTAATTTTTAAAATTTATTTATTGTGGAGACAAGGTCTTGCCAAGTTGCCCAGGCTGGTCTCGAACTCCTGGTGTCAGGCAATAGCCTTGTCTCTGCCTCCCAAAATGCTGCAATTGCAGGCGTAAGCCACCACATCCGGCTAAATACCAAAACACTTTCATTTCAGACAGATGACTCCACAGATCTTAGTAACTGTTATATTTATGTGGCACCAGTTAGAATCCCCAAAGAGAAATGTCTGGAGAGCATCCAAAGTTTCAAGACAATCTGCTGGGATGAAATAGTCAAAGTGGTAATAAATACTTTGAAACACAAGAGATATTTTGGAAACACTGTGTAAGTCTGGGTACTTAAGGCTGTAAAAGGAAAGTGCAGCTCTAAATCAGGAATTTCTTCTAGAAGACCCAAGAGTCAGGTAATAATAATATTCATAGAAAAGCTTTCCTATATAAGTGTGTAAAAGTTTGCCTATAGTTCTGGATTCCACATTAAATGAGGCTATCAAAAATGATGAATCTAAGTAATAGAATCACTACATTCCCCTCTGTTTAGGATCAAAATACCACTTCAGATATTTTTATATCTGAATACACGACTTCCAAAGGATGTTTAGAGCTCAAATAAATACATTTTATGAATAATTCTCTCTCTCTTTTTTTTTTTTTTTTTTTTTGAGTTGGAGTCTCACTCAGTCACCCAGACTGGAGTGCAGTGGCCGCTCCTGGCCACCGTAGCCTTGACCTGCTGGGCTCCAGCGATCCTTCCACCTCAGTCTTCCGAGTAGCTGGAACTACAAGCACATGCTACCACGCCCAGCTAATTTTTTGATTTATTGTAGAGATGAGGTCTCGCCAAGTCGCCCAGGTGGGTCTCGAACCCGCGGGCTCAGGCAATCCACTCACCTCAGCCTCCCAAGGCGCGGGATTACAGGCTGAGCCACCGAGCCCGGCTTCTTTTTTTTTTTGAGCAAGAATCTCACTGTCACACAGGTTGGAATGCAGTAGCACGCTCATGGCCACTGCAGCCTCAACCAACTGGGCCCAGGCAATCCTTCCACCTCAGCCTTCCAAGTAACTGAAATCACAGGCGCGTGCCACCATGCCCGGCTAATTTCTTTTTTTTTTTTAACTGTAGAGATGAGGTCTCGCCAAGTTGCCCAGGCTGGTCTTGAACCGCTGCTCAGGCAATCCTCTCACCTCCACTTCCTAAAGTACTGGGATTACAGATGTAAGCCACCACATGTGGCTAAAATAATTTCTTTAAACTGGCTTTATGGGGCCAGGCACGTTGTCTCATGCCTGTAATTTCAGTTCCACACAGGAGGATCACTTGAAGCCAGGAGTTTGAGGCCAGCCTGGGCAACAAAGTGTGACCCTGTCTATACAAAAAACAAAAACAAAAAATTAGCCATGCATGGTGGCACACATCTGTAGTCCCAGGTACTTGGGAGGCTGAGGTAGGAGGATCGCTTGAGCACAGGATGATTCCACTGTACTCCAGCCTGGGTGACAGAGTGAAACCCTCACTTAAAAAACAAAAACAGAGCCAGGCTCGTTGGCTCAGCCTGTAATCCCGCGCTTTGGGAGGCTGAGGTGAGTGGATTGCCTGAGCCCGCGGGTTCGAGACCCGCCTGGGCAACTTGGCGAGACCTCATCTCTACAATAAATCAAAAACCAGCCGGGCGTGGTAGCGCGCGCCTGTGGTTCCAGCTACTTGGAAGGCTGAGGCGGAAGATCGCCGGAGCCCAGCAGGTCGAGGCTGCGGTGGCCGGGAGCGGCCACTGCACTCCAGTCTGGGCGACGGAGTGAGACTCCAACTCAAAAAAAAAAAGTTGTCTAGAACATTAGGTCAAAATTCATTACATGGAGGGATCCCTTTCAACTCTGGTCTCCCTTGAGAGAGGGTGACATGAAAAGGACCCCTGGGGAGAGCAGCTTTTCACTCTTTACAGAAATGATTTTGTGCATTCATTTTGCACTCGCTGATATTTCTTAAATGGCTTACTATTTGCATGTACATGTTTTTGATTTATACAAGGAACCTGGATGGGACTGCAGGACACAAATAAAGAGACATATAATGGAAAACCAGACACAGGCTTAAAATAAATTTAATGCACATGGTTTCTCCTTTTCTATCCCCTTTGGTTTGATTTCATAAGAAACCTATTTTTGGAGAACACCCTGAATGGAGGACGTTGTAACAAGCAAATGCTTTTGATCATTCCCCAGTGATATAAAGAAGTGAAGCAAGGCAACCCCCCAGGGGACCTCTTGATGAAATGTTTCCAGGTTAAGGAGAAATCTCAAGACTTGCTTGTTCAGTTAGCATAATTTTCCGGAGACATCTGAAGCATTATTAAAGAATGCAGATTAACCACCATAAAATGGTCTAGTTAAATTTAAAGGCTCCAAAGAAAATCATTGGGATTTAGCCCAAACCTCCACATTAAAAAAATGTTGTCCTTCTCATTCTTCTCAATGGGCTCGAAAGACAACTGTTCAAAACACTTGGGCAAGATCATTTTCAAGAAGAGACAGTAGCAAAAGAGAAATAAATAATAAACACATTTTGATGAAAGTTTTGTCGTTTTATAAGTAAAATGCTTTTTATTTTTGTCTGGGTCACCCTCTGTCACCCAGGCTGGAGTGCAGTGGCACAATTGTGGCTTGCCAGAGCCTCAACCTCCTGGGCTCAGGCAATTCTTCTGCCTCAGCAGTGCCACCACATCCGGCTAATTTTTTTTTAAATTTTTTTGTAGAGACAAGATCTTGCTGTGTTGCCCAGGCTGGTCTTGAACTCCTGGGCTCAAGCAATCCTCCTGCCTTGGCCTTCCAAAGTGCTGCACTCGGCCAAAAGGTGGTTTTTAATACAGTCCTTTTGATGTTAGCCCTTTGCAAACATATTGGGGGGCTTGCAGTGTTTAAAATAGAGTGTTGAGGATGTAGGTTTTATATACTCTATTTTGCTATGGAAATCTGGGGAGTGGACAAAGCATAGGTCTGAAAGTTGGTGGAGTCTGAAAGTTTGGGAGATGAAGGTGAGAAAATTGCCTGAGCCCAGGGGTTTGAGAGCAGCCTGGGCAACATGGTAAGACCTCATCTCTACAATAAATCAAGAAATTAGCTGAGCATGGTGGCACGCACCTGTAGTTCCAGCTACTTGGAAGACTGAAGTGGAAGGATCACCTGAGCCCCACATGTCAAGGCTGTGGTGGCCATGAGCGTGCCACTGCACTTCAGCCTGCGTGATAGAGTGAGACTCCAACTCAAAAAAATAAAAGGGTCACCATGTTGGTGTTGCTAATTATGTGATTTTTCTAATTCACTTTCTGCCTGAGAAACCCAGAATAGTTTATGTATACATTTTAAACTTTCACAACTCTGATTTTAAGCCTCTTAGCTCTGAGTGTGACATTAAAATGTCAATATAAGACAAAATTTCACATGATGGATAAGTTATTTGGTGCCCTCAAATATGTACTTTTTCAGATATGTGGGTAGTAAGAAAGAATCTGAAATGAATGTTCTTGATTTAGTAACTGTGTTGCTTTTTAAAAATTTTTTTATTGTTTTCTCATTGCTCGACTCCATCCTGTTTACAAAAGGGGAGTTTCTTTCAGGTTCCCCTTCCCCTATCCTTTTCTGTTCTAGGTACAGATAGAAGTATCCTCATTTGCAGACTTCGTGTTGGGAAAAGATTTTTTGTCACAGGTTGAAAACCTTATCGCTCATATAATATGATCAATTGGAGTTCACTTTAAACTTGTACTAGAGTAGCTCTTTCATGCAATAAACTGAAAAGAGCCATGCTGTCTGGTCCTCGAGTGGACTTGACCTTGAACAGAGGTCAAGCAGTAGGTGCCTGGTAGTGGCCAGTCTGAAACAAAACCACCATGTGATGTTTCAGCCAAAACCAGAGCCCCAAGATCCCAGAGGGCTGGCTAGAAGCTCCTGGCCCTCTCTCTTCAGAGTTCCAGGCACTACCAGAAATGCCAACATCTAAGAGCTCTTAGAGATGAGAACAGAGGCTGGTGTTAGGGCAGCCACAGCATCTGGACCACTAGAGGGAGTCTTTGGCAGCGAAGCAAAGATCCCATGGGGTCTCCCACTGGCCAGGTGGGCAGAGCTTAGAGAAGTCCCCTTCTCTCTAATGAAGTGGTAGGAAATCTGGATTGCCATCTGAATCTACATTCTTTTGACCAGTTGTAATACCCTAGCTAAGGGATGTCCAAACAAAAATACCAGAACTTGCAGCCAGCCTTCTATGAGAATTATAAGGGGTGACCCCCAAAATACAGAATTTATGTATAAAAAATTGTGTATTTATTTTTACATATTTAAACTTCAGTCATCTTCAAAGTACTCTCTGTTTGACGCAATACACCTACTGAGACACTTTTTCCACTGCTCAAAACAGTTTTTGAATTTGTCAATTTTGATGCCTTTTGTGCTTCTGCCGCTTTTTTGGTTTTGTTTGTTTTGTTTTTTGAGTTGGAGTCTCACTCTGTTGTCCAGGCTGGAGTGCAGTGGCATGCTCACAGCCACCACAGCCTCAACCTGCTAGGCTCAGGCGATCCTTCCACCTCAGCCTTCCAAGTAGCTGGAACTACAGGCACGCACTACCACGCCTGGCTCATGTTTTGATTTATTGTAGAGACGAGATCTCACCAAGTTGCCCAGGCTGGTCTCAAACCCCCGGGCTCAGGCAATACTTTCATCTCAGCCTTCCAAAGTGCTGGGATTACAGGCTGAGCTACCATGCCTGTCCGCTTCTGCTGTTTATTTCACCCTTTCCACATCAGCAAAATGTTTCCCTTTGAGGACTTTTTCATCCAAAGAAATAAAAAAAAGTCACTTGTCTTTGTGAGAGTGGGTGAATAGGGAGGGTGAGGCATAGGGGTCATGCCATTTTGGGTCAAAAACTGCTGCTCAGCGTGGTGTGGACAGGTATACTCATAAATCACCCATCATGAAATGGGCAAAGGTGTTGAAAGAATCTCAAAAAAAAAAATTCACTGAAGCCAAACACAGCCTCTCACAACAACACTAGCTGGTACACTGATGCTGATGGGTTCCTAGAGAACTTACCTAGCGGGGAAAGCCTGTACTACAGGGGGCCCACTCTCCAAAAGATAATTCCAGTTTTGGGGGGTTCCCTCTCATAAACTTCTGACAAGGGCATACATTTCACAAACTAACTGATGTGTCAGTCATGTAGCTAGCAATAGAGTTTGCAACTTCCAAGCAACCTCTACCCAATGCCATCAAAGTAGCAAACTAGCATTCCCATGTTATGTAATATATTTATACTCTTATTCAAATAAAATTTGTTTTCAGAAACAAACAGAATTAGGCCCTCTTAAGAGGGAAGTTTTTAATGACATGGAAGATTTCCTGTTCAGAATAAGCTCCAGGTAGCTAGACCTGGTCTCCACCCAAAGCGTCTTGTTGTTCAGGTAGACAAATGCCATCAAACACATACTTGTTCTCTGAAACCAGGCAGAGCTGGCTCGTGGCAGAGATCTCTCGTTTATGAACTCTGTGACCTTAGGCATGCCACTTCCCCTTGCTGGGCAGCTTCTCCATCTGCAGAATGAAGATAATATTTAACCAATAGGAAGAAACATGACAACTTTACCAGTGCTCACCTAGTTGTCTGGGGCATGGTAAACATTCAACAGATGTTGAATACTCTCTTTCTCTAACCCTGCTACCTGATTCATGTGGCCAGATGCCACTCCTCTTCCAGCCCATCCAACTAGTGCTATCAAAGAATCATATATTCCAGGAATGACTGAATGAACTGAGCAATACTGTCTTCTCCATGTATGTGTTGAAAGTCATTTATAGATATGCCCCCGCCTTTCCTCAAGCAATCATTGCCGATAAGAGGAAAGACTATTGTCTTCTACCATATTTATTTTGAGAAAGGGATTATACTTTTGCGATTAAAGTAGACTATTTTTTTCTATTCCCCCTCTCTCCTCCTCTAGGTTGCAAAACCAGGTTTCCTCAAAGATTTAACTCTAGCTTCCTTTTGGTCCTGTGCGTGCTCTCACAGAACAGTTTTAGATACTAGCCTTCTTCCAGGTAGACGGTACTTGCTACCTCATTCAGTAGCAGAGGTATGCAGCCGGGCACGGTGGCTCACACCTGTAATCCCAGCACTTTGGGAGGTCGAGGCAGGCAGACTGCTTGAGCTCAGGGGTTTGAGACCAGCCTGAGCAACACGGCGAGGCCTCAGCTCTTCAAAAAATCAAAAAATTGGGGCCTGACACGGTGGCTCAAGCCTGTAATCCCAGCACTTTGGGAGGCCGAGGTGAGAAGATTGCCTGAGCTCAGGGGTTTGAGACCAGCCTGGGCAACTTGGTGAGACCTCGTCTCTACAATAAATCAAAAAATAAGCCAGGTATGATAGCATGCACCTATAGTTCCAGCTACTTAGAAGGCTGAGGCAGAAGAATCACCTGAGCCCAGCAGGTCAAGGCTGTGGTGGCCGTGAGTGTACCACTGCACTCCAGCCTGGGTGACAGAGTAAGACTCCAACTCAGAAAAAAAAAAAAAAATTAGTCGGGCGTGGCCATGTGTGCCTGTAGTCCTAGCTACTCGGGAGACTGAGGCAGAAAGATCACCTGATCCCAGGAGGTCGAGGCTGTGGTGAGCCGTGATCATGCCACTGCACTCCAGCTTGAGTGACAGAGTGAGACCCCAACTCAAAAAAAAAAAAACAACCCAGCGGAGCTTTTCTGACACGTGTACGTGGGCATATGTTCAAATGTCTCTTCTTTACTCCCTCAGGCAGTAGGTTAAGACCCTGAGATTTCATATATTAAAGATATTCTTAGCCAGGCTCGGTGGCTCAGCCTGTAATCCCGCGCCTTGGGAGGCTGAGGTGAGTGGATTGCCTGAACCCACAGGTTCGAGACCCACCTGGGCAACTTGGTGAGACCTCATGTCTACAATAAATCAAAAACTAGCTGGGCGTGGTAGCGCGCACCTGTAGTTCCGGCTACTTGGAAGGCTGAGGCGGTAGGATCGCCGGAGCCCAGCAGGTCGAGGCTGCGGTGGCCGGGAGCGGCCACTGCACTCCAGTCTGGGCGACAGAGTGAGACTCCAACTCAAAAAAAAAGAAAAAAAAAGATATTCTTGGGCTCTCAACACATCTCCCTGAAGGTCTCAAACAGGCAAGGAAAGGGTGTTGGTGAGAAGGCAAAAGAAGCTGTGTGCTCCCAGAGCTGAATCCTATCACTGGTTTCTGAACATCAGAGAACTTGTTTTCACCATTGTGTGTTCCTTCCTTGTCCTTTTGCTTGAAGTGAAATGCCAAACAGAAAGGAGCACCCAGATCTTCTTCATATATTTTGTCTACAGCTTTCACTTACTGCTTTGTCACCATCTTGAATATGACTTTGAAACAACCCACATTCTATTTAAAAAATAAATCTGCAGGGCATGGTGGCTCACACCTAGAGTACTCAGGAGACTGAGGTGAGAAGCTCGCTTGAGCCCAGGAGTTCCAAGCTGCAGTGAACCATGATCTTACCACTGTAATCTATCCTGGGGGAGAGAGCAAGACCCCAACTCTGAAAAAAATCCTCCCATATTGATTGACAATCACCATGGATGGAAATTCTGCAATGATTAATGCACTCCCTGATAATTTATATTTGACATTGAAATAAATTATAGGGCTTTTCTGCTGCTGATTTATTTCGTATTCATGGTGCTGTTGGAGTTTGTTCACTGGTGTTTGGAGTTTTGTTTTCTTTTCTCTTGTTTTATTATTAGCTACCTTTCCGAAGGACATACCAGGGTACAGTTGGGAAAGACAGTGCATTCCAGAAATAGGCAGGGGAATCCAGCGTGGGACTGAAGTTTTCCTACGGGTAACCCATATATGGAATGCCAAGCTTACAACTTCCCCTCACCAACTCCCCCTGCCTGACCTCAACTGCCCTGGGTTTTACACACTCCCTTTTATTCCCCTTTGGAAAAAGACTGAAGTTTCTCAGTTCCCAGCCTGCTAAATCCGCTCTCCAAGAAGTGTACTTTATCTCCATGTAGGGAAAAAAGAACAACGTTTTCAGTAACTGCTTCACTTTGTGGGTTTTCCACTGTCTTCTTGTGTGACTTTGACAAAGAACCTGGTCTCTCTTATCACAAAGAGGATATGACTCCCTGGGATCTCAAGTTTAAAAAAAAAAAAAAAACTTGGATAAGTAAAAATCTTTTTATGAATGATATGCCCACTTTGAAAAACTAACAGACATTTTTATTTGTTATCCAGGTATACTGTGATGTCAGGAACACCTGAAAAAATTTTAGAGCATTTTCTAGAAACAATACGCCTTGAGCCAGCTTTAAGTGAAGCAACAGGTATACACAGAACAGTTTTGTGTGTCCTTTAAATCCATGCATAGCATTGTTTTAAAAAAAAAAAAAGAAAGCATTCATTCTCAGTGTATATAACCAGAGCAGAGCAGTTTTAGAAGGGGGTTACATGAATTAATATTTGAAGAGCATCGCTGTGGCCCAACAGGGAGCTGTCCTCCTGGCTCTGCCCTCTCCAATCCTGGCTGCTCTCTGTGGAGGACTCAATCTCCTTCATACACATTATGAGTCCTCTTCCAGAGGCATCTCATAGGTTATCACACAAATCCCACCTTCTCAATAGAAGCTATTGAGTTTATAATTTAAATCCTACCCACTCCCATAAAGGATTTGAAACTGCCTACTTAAAGGGTACAGGCTTGCTCCAGTTGGGAGCACAGTGGTTCTCTCTGGTCTGTGGATGTTGTAGATTCTTGGGCTGCCCTAGCATGTAACTCAACACCACCTGTGCCGGTTTGCTAGGGCTCCCAGGACAAAGTACCATCAACTGGGTAGCTCAAATAACAGAATCATATTGTCTCACAGTTCTGGAGGTTAGAAATCCGAGAGCTGTGAGGGAGAATCTGCTCTGAACCTCTCTCCTACTTCCAGTGGTTTACAGGCTATCTTTGGCATTCCTTGGCTTATAGATTCATCACCCTGGTCTCTGCCCCTATGTTCGCATGGCATTCTCTGTGTGACTCTTCACAGTCTTCCCTCTGTTCATGTCTGTCTCTGTGTCCAAATTTACCCCTTTTTTAGAGACACCAGTCATATTAGATTAAGGACCACCCTAATGACCTCACCTTCACTTGACCACACCGGCAAAGACCATGTTTCCAAGGAGGGTCACATTTTGAGTACTGGAGGTTAGCATTTCAACATATATTTTGGGCGGGATAAAATTCAACGCATAACACTTCCTTACAGTGAGCCAGTCTTGCTGTCTACGAAACAGAGATTTGAGGGGGAATAAAACAAATCGCACCTATGAACTGAGTGTTCGGAGTTATAGTACTGTTTTCCACTTTGGTTGCTACTTTGTATATGACTCTGGAACAGCCCGCCTTCAAAGTTTTTCTTAACACTTCTATTCTACTGCTTGTCTCTCAGATTAATGTCATGAGTTAATATCTTAAGCACACTGAGCTCCATAAAAGAACATTTCTCACTAAAAGATCAGAGATTTATCTCAAAAACTTAGTGGTAGTTCAAAATCCATCTCTATAATTGACCTTTGCAATATACTCAAAGTGAAGATGTCATTATTATTATTATCGTGTACCTCCTAAAAGGATTTTACCAGTGACTTCTTATTTTATCTCTTCATTTCTGTTTCTCATTTTATACATATATTACCTGGGGTCTTTAAAGTATAAATAGCAAATTAATTAACTGATTAGGGACTAGTAGATGTAACAGCCGGGATCTCTGGCTCTAGGCCAGTTATTTTCAGCTCAATATTTGTTGAATATCATATTGGGCAGACACTAAGCTGACTAGGTGGTGTGAACAAGGAATCACCCTCCTGTATTCCAGAAGCTTATAATCTTCTAGAGGGCATAAAAGAATGTGCACATAGCTTAAATATAAGACAGAATGTGGCTAGTGTTTGGGTGGCACTGACTAGTCGAAGGATCTAGGAAAGTGTCATGGAAAATACAGCCTTTGAAGAGTACCCCTGAGGGAAGACTGGTAACCAGTAACTAGAGCTGTAGAGATGGGGGCAAAGCCTTCCATACTGAGGGACAACATTAGTACTGACCTAGAAACGGGTAAAGAAGAGCAAGTGATCTGGTTGTTGTTGGACTGTTGTATAGATAAGTGGGAAAAGGAAAGTCAAGTCTAGGAATTGGGAAGGATTGCCTGCGCCCAGCAGGTCAAGGCTGCAGTGGCCATGAGCATGCCACTGTACTTTAGCGTGGACGACAGAGTGAGACTCCGACTCAGAAACATAAAAAATTTCATGCAGCCTCTGTGGTGCATCATCTCTACTTCTCTGGCTCAATCAAGAGGACTGAAGCGACTGGTGACACTGAAACAGTTTGAGATGATACTCAGCACTTTTATATGTAAATAAATATAATGGTTAAACTTTTAGTCGCTGATTCAAACTTTGCCAATGTAAGTTTGTTAAAACCATGGACACTGGAAATCTAATTTGTAGCATTAAAATTTGCATATTTCTCACCATTTTCTATTTGGAAAGTTATGTGAGTTTTGAAATCTCAGCCAGTATCATTCATTTTTTTACTAGAAATCCCCATGGGTTCCAAGTTTCAATGGGCACAGTCCTGAGGCTTGTAGGTATGTCATCACGTGCCCTTCCATGGAGGCTGGCTGGAACGTGTTGTCTTTTGCAATGACGAATCAGCATTGATTTCAATGACTAAGTAAATGGAGCTCATCTTAGGGACCTGCCTTATTTCCTTTGCCATGCTCCTGCTTACCTACCTAGAAAATAGCTTCAAAAATAGGATAGTCACCATTTTTATCCACCAGATAGCTTTTATTTTGTTCCAGTTGCTGCTCAAAACTTTATCTTGCATTTTTTCTTTTCTTTTTTTTCTTTTCTTTTCTTTCTTTCTTTCTTTTTTTTTTTTTGGCTTCCTTTTTCCTCCCTTTCTAATTCTCTGCTTTTACCACCTCTTTTTTCTATAATTCAATCATCCTGTCATCCTTCATTGCTCCTTCTGGAAATAGAAGTAAAGATATTAAAGAGATAAATATGGCATAAAGTAGACACAGAAGTGATCATGTCTTAATTCTGCATATATGGTCCTGCCCACATATGACTCTTTAATTGTATATATTGTAAAAATCCTTTGTGGCTAAGGTACCTAGTACCATTTGTGCAAGCCTGTCTCATTTTAAAATATTATACTTTTTGTTTGTTGTCTTAAGAAATTGAATTTTGACCTCAAGCTCTGTCAACATCATTTTTGTATGAAGTGCTTCTGTGTATAGTAAAGTCAGACCCCAAACCAACATATAAGAATCAATGGCCAAGAATAGGTGAATAGATATTTCTGCTTTCCTAAAGATTTACACAAGAACCTAATTTCGTTTTCTGCTTTGTTCTGTCTTCCAGATTCTGTTTTAAATGACTTTGTTATGATGCACTGTGTTTTTATGCCAAATACCCAGCTTTGCCCAGCCCTGGTGGCCCAATATCCTTTTATTGCGCTAAGTCTCTATTTCCTTTAAGACATTCTTTGTGTATGGCCTTAATCTCAAGTCATCATCTAAAGGTAAGTCATGGCCCAGGCAGAGTTGTGCTTTCTACCCTCATCAAACCCCTGAAATGCCAGCAAGTTTCCCCCGTACAGGACTCTAGCTGTCCTTAGCATTGGTCTACTGTGCCATATTTAAGAATTTCCTCTTGCTGAACATGGTAGCTCATGCTTCTAATCCCAGTACTTTGGGAGGCGGAGATGAGAGAATTCTCTGAGCCCAGGGGTTCAAGACCAGCCTGGGCTACTTGGCGAGAACTTGTCTCTACAATAAATCAAAAAATTAGCCAGTTGTGGTGGCATATACCTGTAGGTAGGTACCCGGAAGGCTGAGGCAGAAGGATCGCCTGAGCCCAGCAGGTCAATGAGCATGCCACTGCACTCCAGCCTGGGTGACAGAGACTCCGGCTCAAAAGAAAGAAGAAAAAAAATTTTCCTCCTTATTACCTGCATAGAGAAGTGTGAACCAATTTACCTCGGGAAGGTGATACTGCCAAAAAATATACATGCATAGGAGGTAGGTAGGCTAGAGAAGGTTATGAAGGAGAATCTGAAAATATTCTTAGGGTAGTTAGTTCCCTGACCTTGGAGACAGACTGTATGCCTCTGTCAGGTTACCTGGCAGGATGGACTGTGGTCTGCTTGTGTTCCTTCTCTGACTATGGTATTAATCAGGCTGCTAACCCCGCTGAGATAAATGCAAATTATCATCGCAGGACAACTTTCTTCTCCCATTCATCCTAATCCATCCTCTCCTCTAGAAACCAAATTTTCTTTCCTTGTTGCTATTTTTTATTATCATGTTGAGTTAAAACAAAGATAAAAACTTGAAATTCCAATGACAATTCCTCTAGACAGCTTGAAGGCTGAGTTTGTTTTGGGCAGCTTTTCAATAGAGTATTGAATGGACCAATTGATGTTGGTATCTGGCAAGGCGAGCATTCAGAAAACGTGGGCTGAATAAAAGAACTGAATATTATTAATGAGTTTCACACTCAACTTGGGGAGCATGTGAAAGCATATTTTTAAATTCTGCTTTATTTTTAAAGCAACACAAATTTAGACCCCAAAACACTTTAGCCCTTTTGAGTAAATATATTGAAGGAGAGTGGCTCTTTCCATATTTGTTTGTTTGTTTTTTAGGAATTCAGTCAGTGTTGACACGTTTTTCTTTTTCAGAATTATAATTGCCCTACCTGATTCTCATTTTCTTGTTCACCCATAATTCTCTTTGAAGTCAACAGAATGTGTGTGGATGAGAGATTTGAGTTGAATGTGTTACTCAGAGGGAGCTGTAAGAGGAAGATTTGGGTGTTTATTTGCCTGGAAATTATCTTTCCAAGTAATGACAGCTTAATGAGACTTACATATATTATATATTCTTTCTGGCTCATATTCAATTTTTTTCAAGTAAAATAAGCACATTCAGGGTCTCTCTGTCCTCTTTTAACTCCATACATGGTAATCATTATTAGACCTTTGAGATTTGTTGGAAGGAAAAATAAAAACCACCAGTTGAGTTTAGACTTCTTTCTTTGAATGGTGAACACTCAGAAAACCTGAGGCAAACAAAACCAAAGAAGAGAGAGATAGAGGAAAGTGGCCAAGTATAACATTTTTATAACTCAAAGCCTCAAACACTAAGCTTGTATTTTGTGCAAATTCTGATTTCTTCATTTGTTAGCTTGCTCTCCTTCAAGAGTTGATTGAAAACATCCAAATCACCAACTTCTGTTTTTAAAAGGAGTGTGTCAATGTTCCCTTTACAATGTGTTTCTTTAAAAGTTTGTTTAGGCCGGGCACAGTGGCTCATCCCTATAATCCCAGCACTTTGAGAGGTCGATGCAGGAGGATTGCCTGAGCCCAGGAGTTCGAGAGCAACCTAAGCAACATAGCAAGCCCTGTCTCTATTAAAAAATAAAATCATTAGCCAGGCAGGGTGGCACCTGCCTTTAATCCCAGCTACTCAGGAGGCTGAGGTGGGAAGATCACTTGAGCCCAGAAGTATCTAGGCTGTGGTGAGCTGTGATCATGCCACTGTACTCCAGTCTGGGTAACAGAGTGAGACTTCAATTAAACAAAAATAAAAACAGAAAAGCTTCTAGAAACTTTAATTAGAACATTTCTGACATTATATTGCATAATGCATGTTTATGCTTCAGTTTGCTAAAACCAAAATAGGCCTAATTTGTTGGATCCAGATAAAGTGCTCTGTAGGACTTTTATCTATCCTAAAAATTCTCAGTGATATTCTGAATACATTCCTTTAAAATGTGCTTTTTTGTTTTTAATAGTTTTTCCTATGTGTCAAGGCTCTTAGGGGGACCTATTCTGCAGATTCACCTGGAGAATTCAGGGATGTCACAACAGGCCAGTGAAGGGTTCAACTTATAAGTCAGCCCTGTGTGGTGAATTGAGAAGGGGGCTTTTGACCTATGGACTAGTCTAGCACTGTCTGAACTTTTTGCAATGAAGAAAATGCTAGCCCAACAGTCACTAGCCTTGAAGTTGGCTACTGCAGGGAACTGGATTTTTTAAATTTTATTTCATTTTCATTCATTTAAGTTTAAATAGCCACACGTGGGTAGTGGCTACCCCATTAGACAGCACCAAGTCTAGTCCTTAGATATTGGATGTAAGAGCTTCAAACAAGAACTGCCATTCTGTAATACCAAGGGAGGGTGTCCCAGAAGGCCAGGAGCTCATGCTGCAGCACACAAGTGAAAGAAAAGGGCTCTATCCCAGAAGGTCATATATCTGTCAGTGCTTCTCCACTATGATAAGGGCTCTATTTTTCCTTCCCCCTCAAGGAGATGTTATATAGGTTTCTTATATAAGTTTTGTTTTTCTGGTCATAAGTAATATAACCCAGCTGTGACTGACCTCAGACATAAAGGAATTCATCTGAAGGATTTAGGGTAACTCAGAGAATTGAAGGAATCCTTGAAGAGCCCAGCCCTTAGAAAGGGGCCTTGGGAACAGGAATGAAAGACTCTGCTACTGAGATAAATCTATTCCAAATATCTGGGTCCTTACCTCCCACATCTGGTTGGCTTAGGTTGGGTCACTGCTGACATCTTAGTCAAGCTGAGGCAAAGTACTTTATCTCGGGTGGTGCGGGGGGAGGGGAGAGCCCTCAACCCCTGGGCCATGGACCAGGTACCCATCCGCATCCTGTTACAAACCGGGTTACACAGCAGGAGGTGAGTGGCGGAGGAATGGAACTCCACTTTCTGTCAGATCAGCAGCGGCATTAGATTCTCATAGGGGCATGGGAGGGATGTAGGTTGCACGCTCCTTATGAGAATCTAATGCCTGATGATCCTTTTTCCCTCCCCCCCGCCCAACTCTCATTCGTGGAAAAATTATGTCCCACGAAACCGGTCCCTCATGCCAAAAAGGTTGGGACCACTGCTTTATCGGACAGTTTCACTGAGACTACCTGCAAAGAAAAACAGAGAAAGTGGAGAAATAGATGCTAAGCAGGCAAAAATAACAAATGTACTGCTTAACAGCACACCACAAGAAACAGGGATGTACCATGCAAAATTTAACAACTGGGTTAGCCCCCATGGTTTGTTTTTGTTTTGTTTTTTTTATTTTAAAGATGTGGGGTACAATTCAGCGTTAGGTATACAAAGGTTCATTATGCAGGTACCCTTGTTGATGAGGTGTGCCCCCCCACCCTGGCAGTTTCCCACTACTGCCAACACCTTTGTTATAGTATTACCATAGTTGTTCAAGGTCCGCTTAAGCCCCCGGTTTTTAACATGGAATATAGGGAAGGTAAAATACTTAACCAAGTTTCATTAGTTAGTTGCTTTGGCTGAGCACTTCACATCTATGGTTTTTCATAGCAGTCCTATGGAGAAGTCAGTATTTTACTGCTCTTTTTCCAAATCAATAAATGAGGATAATGGAAAATTATGATTTGCTCAGAGAAAGGTAATTACTTGTATAGAAGAGATTTTGAGCCCTGAGCCACTGGCACCTATTTCTGTTCTTAATCCACACTGCATGTCTCTTCCAATTTTGCTTTTAACATGAAGAAAGATGGTAGAACTCTGCTTAACATTAATATAGCAGGTCTTTTATGTGCTAATGAGAGAGACTCTATTCATTAGATATACTCTGGACATGATTTGACCTGATGAAAATAAGTGCTTTATAATAAGTTTTTAAATCATATTTGTTCAATTTCTATACTCTTCATCTCTAGCTTCTTTAATCTTTTTTTAAGTCTGCATTTGAAATTCAGTTCAATTTTTTTTTTTTTAGTCTTAAAAAGAAAATTAAGGCTGGCACGTGGCTCATCCCTAAAATCCCAGCACTTTGGGAGACAGAGGCGAGAGGATTGCCTGAGTCTAAGGGTTCAAGACCAACCTAGGCAACTTGGCAAGACCTTGTCTCACAATAAATAAAAATTTAAAAATTAGCTGGGTATGGTGATGTGCATCTGTATTTCTAGCTTCTTGGAAGGCTGCGGCAAAAGGATCATCTGAGCCCAGCTGGTTGAGGCTGCGGTGGCTGTGAGCATGCCACTGCACTGCAGCCTGGGTGACAGAGTGAGATTCCTACTGAAAAAAAAAGAAAAGAAAATTAACATCATCTATATATAACCCTACCAACTCTTAGGTATAACTATTGCTCACATGTTGGTGTGTATCCTTCTAGAATTTTTCTGTACATGTAGATATGTACTTTTAAATATGAAAATAGGATCATATTATAAATAATTTTGTATACCTTTCTACTAAACAATATTGTGTTAACCTTTCTATGCCATTAAATATATTTGATACAATTTTTCTAAATATAGATAACTTCGTCATCCTTAAAAAGAAAACAGTCTCATTATAAACATATTTCAATTACCACAAAAAGGGAATGCTATGGTTTGAGTAACGCTTGACCGCTCACCCTTGATACTGATAAATCAAGGGGCAGGGAACTGGTAGAAAGAAGTTTATTTCTGAGTTTGAATCCAGGGAGCAGAACCGGACTTGATGTCTTTCTAAAATGGTTCTGCTCACCTTCCAGGCTTTTACAGTTCACTTTTATAGTCCAGAGTTGTCCTTACCTATACATTAGCCACTGACCAGAAAAGCATTGTATAGAACTTAAGTTACAGCTGCATTTTACATTTATGTAGTGACATTTAGAGTAAAGGAAGTTTACAATACTAAGACATCATGCATTGCAAAAGTTATGCAAATCACAAGACTTATGATTACATTGAGACTATATAGTTCAAAGAAAGAGAGTAAATAGGGTCTTATATCTTTGGGCATAGTCTGCAGGGAAGTCAAGGATCCCCTGAAGCTACTTACTGGGAGTGTATAGGAGACAAGGGGACTCTCAGTAATGTGCTCAGGAATGTGCAGGAGTGCTTAAACCCTTGCCATGCATGCCCTTCTCTAGGGGTTGTGGCAATATGGAGGGACATTAGTGGGTCCCTGTATCAAGAAGAGAGTAAAATTTACCTGGTATCTCACCACCATTAATAACTTTATGAAAAGAGTTTTCATAATTTATATATAATTTTTAATGTGCACACAATTTTATACAAATTAAATGACATATTTTGTGTAATACACTCTTTTTCATTTAATGGTATGTTGTGAATATCTTTTCAAACTAATATATATAAATAAAACTACATCATCTTTTTTTTCTTCCAGATAATTCCATAAACATTTATTGAATACTGACTGTGTCATAGAGTGCTGGGCAACAATGGGACAAAGATGTATGAGAAATACACATTACCATTTTTAATGACTGCATAATAATATGTGGCAGATATGTCATAATGTATTTTCTTAGCCTCTTCCTATTGAATATTGAGATTGTTTCCACATTTTTTGCCATAATAAACACAATGGGATGAATCAGCATCCTTCCAGCTAAATATACTTGCTTTAAATTTCTAAAAGCATGCAAAGAATATGTAGTATTTTAGTGCTTTCGATATTCTTCCCAGATTGTTCTCCTGTTGTCCTATATTTGTGCTTTATGATTAAACTCTGTCATTCATATACTTATTTGTATAGGCTGGCCATAGGCTGGCCTTCAATCAGTAAGTGATCACAGCTAAGTTAATTTCATTTTGAATCTTTTTTTTTTTTTTGAGTTGGAGTCTCACTCTGTCGCCCAGACT